>APFE030328918.1:18149-49122 GCA_000404065.3 Pinus taeda
CACGATATCAAATATGTAATTTCATACGTGATTCGGTACGAAGAAGAGATCAAAATCTTCTATGTCCATGACATTACAAAAATTTAATGCTTTACTCCAACATTTAATTTATATATGAAGTTAAACTACAATGATCTAATGTATTGATGAGGCAAGGGCAGAAGATATACCATAAAATATCATGGTATTTTTGGAGTTTTGGATTTGTCATTAATTTTGAAATTGAGGCTAGGGAAGAAGATATCCCATAAAATATCATGGTGTTTTTGGAGTTTTGTTATTAATTGTGAAATTGAAAATTAATATGGTAAGGGATTAATAAACCATTGTGATATATAAATTTTGTTTTCCAAAGTTTAAATCTAATAATTTGTATCGACGATGGTGTTTTTGGAGTTTTGGATTTTTTTTATTAATGGTGAAATTGAAAATTAATATGGTAAGGGATTAATAAACCATTGTGATATATAATTTTTGTTTTCCAAAGTTTAAATCTAATAATTTGTACGATGAGAGAACAGTGAGTTAAATCATAATTTGTATCGATGAGATACATGTGATATATAAGTTTTTCTTTAAAATTTAAATATAATAATGGTATTCATGAGTGAATTATATTATGAAAAAATTTATAAACATAATAAAATTATAAAATGTTTTATTATAAATTTAATGAGAATAAGAATTTGAGAAAGTTGATAATTGAAAAGATCGATGCCAATATTATATAAGTACATTATTTTTAATTAGATTAAAAAATTTTGGAGAATCGAAAATTTCAAAGATTGGCTATTATTATTACATTGCATATAATTGTTTTACAAATGCCACAAACAAGTTAATTACAACATGTTTCGAGAGAGTTGGACCTACTCAACTCATAAAACAAATTGTTTACCAAACTATTTGAGTTGAGATATTTTAACAAATTTTTTAGTAGAAGAATTTATAAGTTGTCTGGTTTATTACTCGCATGACACTAGGAGATTTGAACCTTGAACCTCCTAATACATAACACTTCATTTTCAATATCATTCCCAAGAGAATGTATGATTTTTTAAAGTATTTCGTTATTGTATTTTAGTTGACATGATTGATCCAAAATATAGGTTCAATATTTTACAATCAATTAAGTTTAGTTTTTTTTTTCTTTTTCATTTTTATTTTTTTTTAGATACTTTCCTAAACACAATACAATGGGATCAAGTTTAAGAGGGTGGGATCAAATTTAAGAGCATTGGGAGGGATGAGAGGTAAGGAGGGAGAGAGAGGAGGAAAGAAAAAATACACAGATACATAAAGCTAGAGAGAGAGAGAGAGAGTGACAAGGGAGAGATGAAGAGAGAATGAGGGAGAGGGGGAAGAGGGGAAGACAAATAAGAGGAGAGGAGAGAGATAGGGAGAGAAGGGGAAGCCAGAGAGGGAGGCACAAATATGGAAGGGAGAGAGAGATGGAGAGAGGGACGGGGATAGTTACAAAGTTGGAGAGAGAGAGAGAGAGAGAGAAATTTGGAGGTGAGAGAGGGAGGGAGATAGTGACAGAGTTGAAGGGAAGAGAGAGAGAGAGAGAGAGAGAGAGAGAGAGAGAGAGAGATGGGAGGGGAGACAGAGGGAGGTGGGAGAGAAAGGGAGAGAGTACTCAAGAGAGGGGAGGAGAAGGAGTTGGAGTTGAAGGGGGAGAGAGAGGGAGGGAAGAAGAAATACATAGAGGGAGAAAGGTGGAGAGAGAGAGAGAGTGACAAGGGATCAATCGAGAGAGAGTGAGAGAGGAGACTAGGAAGGAAGAGAGAGAAGAAGAAAGGGTAAGAGAGAGATAGACAAAAGGGGAAGAGAGAGAGGGAGAGATAGATAGATATAACGAGAGAATTTGCATGTTTAGGGCTTGAGATAGAGAGAAAGAATAAGAAAGAGACACATAGATACAAATATAGATATTTTATAGTATTATATAACCAGCCTAGATCCATCTCAACCCCAGATCTATCAAGCGTCAAGAGGGATCAAATATCTCGAGGTGCAATCCTTTTCTCAAGTTCTGTACTCAAAAAATAGGTTTTCACCTCGAGAGATTGGATCCCTCTTGGAGCTTGATAGATCTGGGGTTAAGATGGATCTAGGCTGGTTATTATTAAATAATAAAAAGAATATATATATATATATATATATATATATATATATATATATATATATTATATATATATATATATAATATATATATATATTATATATATATATATATTTGAAGAATTTTGGTATACTATTCTTGATCATGGAGATTTACGCCATTTCACCAAGGAGATTCTTAATCTATAAATAGACATTCTTATAATACTATGGACCAACACCATTGCTTATCAATACTACATACTCAAAAAGCCATAACTCACTTCATATGACACTCGTTCATATAACATTTTTGTTGTTGTGTTTCTATTGATATGGAGTACCAAAACAACTTCCCTTGGAATTGGCTGTTACCTACAAGGAGTCAATAAGAAGTTGGTTGTTGTTAGGGGACAACTTAAATAACAAAGCATTGAAACAATGCGAGCAATGCATACATAAAAATAAACTACGAAAAACTATGTTAAATAACACAAAGAACAAAGCTTAATGAAGCAAACAAGTCAACAATATCTAAGAAAAGGGCTCCCTTTATTGACAGCTGAAAGTAGAAGAGATACAATAGATGAATTCCAAACACTTAGAGAGAATTGTTTGAGCAATGGTGCTGAAAAATTCCTTAGCAAGGATTTTTGTTCTTCAATGTCCTTGCAAGTTTCCTCTCTCTCTCAAAGAAGTATGAAGACTCTTTCAATGGTGAAATCCACTTCTCTATGAAATGTTGGATTATTGTGGAGCATTTTTTCCAACATAGCAATGCTTTATTTCTTCTTGTTTTTGGTCTTTCAATGCCCTGTTCATATAGAATTTTGAATTCTTCTTCCTTCTCTTGGTCCATTAATTAGAAAATGACTTATGAGTAGCACACGAGGATCCCTTGGGGGTTTCATATCTCTAAGTCAACCTTGAAATCAGATTTTCTTGAATGGTATATGTCAGAGAATCCCAATTTAGAGTGTGTGAAGTGGTCTTGAGCTGCTGACTCAGAGTTTGGTTTGATTGTGTGGCTAAAAAGGAAACAGTCGCTAATTTTGGCCTTTTGATGAGCCACGCGAGTAGACATTATAACTCAAAACCTTTGTAAAATGTTGATTTTTGTATTTAATGATGCTTTCAACTAGAAAACCTTCACTTTCACGATCTGTTGAACGATTATAGATGCAATATGGATTGTACAAATGTGTGTATGATTTTTCTGTGTTAACAGTTGCCTGTTGTGTCTAAGAGTCTGATCAAATCCTTAAGAGATAAAGTAACTTACTATGGAGATTGATAGAGAAAATCCTTGATTGAGAATTAAAGATAACCATGCTCTAGAGAAAGTGAAATAAAAATTGTTTGTATGATGTGGGCGTGTCCCATGCTCATTATGATAACTAATGATCATACAAGAAATGTTCTTTCCAAGTCATCTTTGATGCGGTTGGTGTGTTGATCGTTGATGATGATAATTATTTATGCCCTTAGGGCGGTTCTAATGAATAGGCTAAACTTGGTTCCCCCATGCATTAAAAGTAAAGCATTGTTGAATGAGGTGCTAAAGGATGCATGAGTCTTCGACTCTAGATACCTCTCATGCATCAAAATGTAAGCATTATTGAATAAGGTGCAAAAGGATGTATGGGTCTTTGGCTACATGAGAGAACTACAACAGACACAATGTATAGTACTAACCTGACATCATAAACTTTGTTGGTGTCGAATGTCAAGGAGACCAATGACATCAGTGGGTGATAGTGATTCCAACTGTGTCACCCGAGGATGTCCCTTAAGGGGGGGAGAAACCAAGGTACAACTTCAGTCCTGAAAAATTAGTGTTGAAGTTGACAGGAAAGAATCCCTGATTACCCGAAATGATGATTCAGGGAAACATGGTGAAGGAATAAAGATGATCGTAGTATGGTGGATCCTGATAATAAGGATTGAAGGTATGGGTGGATAAGGTAAACTTCCCAAGGTTAGAGTTTTAATGTGAGTGGTGTTTGTCAAAAAAAAATCTGAGGAAATGCCCCCAGAGTTGGTAGGACATCTAGGGTGTGTATAAGCATGTTCTCACTAGCATGATGAATGATGAATGAAACTGGATCATGGTGTGGTGATGAAATTGATCTCAAACCATGGGAAACTAAGGACTGTTGTTGGGTAACTAACATGAAAATATGGGTGTGAGTCATTTTCCTTATTAAAAAAAAAATTGTACACTTTCCAAAAGAATGATAAAATGGTTTAGGATGTACAAACACAGAGACGAGTGCCCCAAGAGAATGGTGGTCTGTGTAATGATGCAGGTAGGGTTCTTTGTTGAGGACAAGGACCCCATTAGTTGGTCTTGGTAGAGGGTTGCTGAGGCAGATAAAGTGACACAAATATGATACTCCATATGGTGGGGTAATATGCCAAATGTAGAATGCAGGAGTGTATTCAACTTTATCTTAAAAACAAAAAAATGAGGCAGCGAGGGAGTAGAGTTGGTAAGCAATAAGTGAAGAAGAGGAGAATGAGGCTAATCTTCAAGACATGTAAATGAGATGGCTCCCAGGCCAAAGTGAATGGTCATGGATCCCAATGGTGAAGGATGTTCTATGAATGAGCTTATCCATGCATGGGTAGGTGCTATCGACTGACATGGATGCTTACTAGGTGCAAGGGCAACATGGTGGTCAATGTGGTCAAGATGGTGGACCCTATGGTAAATTTCAGAGAAATTATGTCAGTATATGCAAAGCTTTTTAGGAAGCCTATCATGTTGAGTGGAGAATGATACCTTGACTTTCAACGATCACCAGGGGACTAATTCTGCTGAGAAACTACTGGGGGACCTGCAACTTCGAGAACCAACTCCCAAAGTGAAAACATCTTGATGAAATCATATATAAGAAAAAATGTGTTCAAAAATATGAATCAAAGAACATGGAAAAGAACACCCAAAGGGGTACTCTGAAATGGGCCCAAAAATGAGTCTAATGCCGAAATGGAATGGAGGGCCTGATCATGAAGATGATTTCGTCTTGATCCTTGTGTCATTGACAGTTTTGAAAACAGAGGTGGTGTGTTTCTGAACAAGGCTTTGGAATATGAAAAAGATGGCAATATATAGTAAAAAGTAGGCCATATTCCACCACATTTATACATGCTAATTTGGAGTGCAAAGCTAGGTCTAAGAGTTGTTTTTTTCTGTAGCAGACAGCTTGTGCACTGGGGATAATGGGCATTTCTGAGTAATACCAAGCAAAGATGTCCCTATATTTTTGGAAGAGGGCCTCGTATGAGGCCACTTTGTCTGGGGAGCATGATACCCCCAACAATATTTCCTTGACTATGTCTGGTTTAACAGAAATATTTACCTTGACAGTGGGTGATATATTGGATATATTCGCTTCCTCAAATGCATCCAGTGCAAGAACGAGATTCTTAAACCAATCTACCTATTCTCATGGTAGGAAGTCTTTAGTTTCTACTGTGGAAATGTTGTGACTTGGTGCCTTAGTAGGTGAGAATTCTTTCTCTGGTAAGAAGAAAGAGTGGTGATGCATAACGTCCCAAGGGCAATCTAGTTCCATCATGGCCTCCATAATATCTTCATATGAGTGAAAAACATGGTCTACAAGTGTTAATAATTGTTGGAGATCGTGAGTATGGGATTGGGATATAGTGGTGTTGGTTGACGAACAATAAAATGAATTGGTGGTCACCCTTGTAGAACCTAGTGATGTTGACAATGTTTATATTCCATGGGTCTACACAGTGACGGGTGACACTACCTTTGTGATAGGTGTTTTTGTCGCTAAATCTTGTAGCTACAGCATAAGTGTTGCAGGAGGCAAGGAAAGCTCCCTAGAGACATCCTATGGGTTGATTGTAGACCAGTGCCTAAGATATCTTAAATAAAGGAGTGCTTGTAAGGTTATATGTGAGGGGTTTGCAGCACTCCAATTGTCACGTAAAAGGTAATAGGAGGGGATTGATTCAATAATATTTAAAAGATGAAGATTTGAGCCAACTCATGGATCCAAATATTGGTAGTTATTTGGGCAATCTCAAAGATAAATGACTTCTCCATCTGGTGGCCAACACATGAAAATGAGACAGCTTAAACCAAAGTTGTATTGATGGTGGAGAGGAGAAAAGGAGGGAGAGAAAATATGCATAGGTTTGTAACGAACAAAATCCTAGGCAACCATGTTCCAGCAGAAAGGGGAATTCAATGGATAGGGATGTAAGCAAGATAGAATCCTAAACCATGGTTTTCCAATGAGATGATAGAAATAGAGGAGCAAAAGAAGGTTTCAGATCAAACATAACATGGGTATTGTTCTCTGCCAAAGCAGCTAAGATAAATCCATAGATTGAAGAAGAACCAACTGTGTTCATTACATTATTTAAAAGAAAGAAAAAAACATGTGAAATGAGATTACCAAGAGAAAATTGTTGCACATTAATCATGCTTGGAATCAACAGGGAAACACCATTTAACCCAAAGGGCCCAATAGCCAGTCCATACACTCAACCATGATATCAGTGAAGTCCCATAAAATATATTGAACTGAAATGGAAACACATAGTTTAGCCCTCGCGGGTCTGAGAATCCTAAACCTCTGAGAATCTAGAACCTTTTTATTATGTTTCATCCCCCTATTTATAAGAAGAGTGGGGGGATATTTGAATTACAATCAAAATATCTGAGCTGGAGCACCAGCTATCATGCTAGACTTGTTGTCTCGTCTCTGTTAGGCTTTGCTACCACCTACCTAAGATTATAACAGGGATCAAATCCCTTTCTTGGAAGAATACAGAAATAAATGCTCAGAGAAAGAAAAATGATAGAGTAAGGAGGATGTGTCCCCTTGTTGCTTCAGTAGAGGCCTTGGATGGAGCCACGTCCCTATTGTTTTCATGCTTCTCTCTGCTACTGAGTTGGTTTACTACTGCATCGGTCAACTTCTGTCAATTCCGCCTTAACTACCTAAGTGAGTTGTTCCGTGGAGAAGTGATGGAGTGTTCAATTCTGCCTTAACTGCCTAACTGAGTTGTTCCATGGAGAAGTGATGGAGTGTTCCTGGGTAGTGTTGCACTATGTAAAGGAGAGAGAATCCATGCAGAGGCATTAATTCTTTGTAGAGGCATCTCATACTATCATTTATGCACTGCCCCCCTACATCATTCAATACCAGAGCTGCTAACCCATACATCCTTTGAAACTGTTGCAGAACACTATTAGAGAACCACAACCGCAGGTCCTTAATATCTAGAACAAATGAATAGGCAGGCACTTTTAATTTTCCCTTTAGCCCCCTTATCACAGCCCCTTTTGTACTTTTCTTATCATATGACCAGGGGCTACAATAAGGGGCTTAGCCATCAAGCGCTAGGGCCTTCAGGCTCCTGTCCAGGGGCTTCTTTCCTTTGTTATTATGAAATCTCGCACTTTAGCCTATTATTTTGTTTTTCCTATGGCACTTCCCATTATCCTTGCGATCGCAAATTTGTGGGGTCGGGCCCACCAAAAGATATTACAATCGCAACCGTAGAGAGGGGGGACTCTTTACCTTTTTCTTTTGGAGCAGGCCAACAGTCAGGATACGAGATATTTATAAACCTTGTCGTAATAATTTATCACATATGAGGGCTTCTTCCTTATCACAATCGCAGGCGGGGAGGAGTCTCACATATCACAATCGTTGGCTCCATTATCTTTAGCTTTTCCCCTTAACTGTTGCGATTGCCTATCTAGGGGGTGATGTCACCAATGCCACGTGTCACCCTGTGAGTGGTGACATGTGGCACCTGGAAATGGCCCCATATTAGCCCTAAAAATGCTAAAAATGGGTGACATGTGTCCCCCATATGGCCACGTCACCCTCTGTACTACCATGTCACTGATGACGTCAGTTGTCATGTCAGCTTAGTGGACCAATCAGAGGTCGCCAAATGTCCCCCTGGAGGAGAGAGAAAGAGGCTCACCGAGCTGTGTTTTTCCATTCTTTCCTTTGTATTTAAAAATCAGCCCTCCCTGACTATTTTCATCCATATCGCAATATTGGCAATTTCTTATAGTTTCAGACCTGTGACCCCATTGATCCATTGATCATCGATGCCATGTGGAGGAGAGAGAAGGGGAGGCTTGGCCCTTAGTTGGTGTAGCCATTTCCTTTGTATCTCAGAATCGTCCCCTCCCGGTGGTACAACATTATATCACAATTGGTCCCCGCAAGGTCTTTGAATTTTTAGATTACGGGACTGTAGTGATGCGGGATGTGGGACGCAGGATTGTGCCACGTGGAGGAGAGGGAAGGAGGGTGACCCGCTCCTATTTTTTTAACCATTTTCTTTGTTAATGAATTTCTCGGCCCCCTGGTGATATTACATCATATCGCAATCGGCCCCCCCGGGGCAGTCTTCATGACTTAAATCCCGCCCATACTGATAAACGTGGTGCCCTGACCCGCCAACACCGATATATGATATTGGTGATCAACGGATCGCAATTTCTACAATCACTAATGTTATTTGCTTCATAGCCCCTCTGATGCTGATATGAAATGTGCCCAAACCCGCCAACATCGATATGTGATTTTTCCCTCATACTTTCCCATTTTTTGGGTTTTCTAAGCTTTCTAGAGGGACTCTTCAACATGCCCCAACTTCTGATCCAAGAACCCTTTTTTGGATTTATGTATACCCCCGTTAATCTCTTTCCAAGCACTATGCACTGGATAGGTTCCCATCTCGTTCAGATAGTTTTTGTGGCTCAAAATTTGGCATCAAACATCATTGTTATTTGGCTTTCGAAGCCACTAGTGATTGAAAAAGTAGTGAGTGACAACATTGGCTCCTACTGGGGACAGTGTCTTGCTAGAAAGGTGCTGAGAACCTATAGACTATTATCTTTCAACATTGGGCATGGAGTGAGTAATATATGAACTTTTTAATCAGCAAAATCTCCAAGGGACTTTCCTCTGGAATCCAAAATGCAGAAAATAAAAATTATAACAACTAAAAGTAAATGCTCAGTTGGTGAGGTTATTTATGTACAATCCTACTTATGCACAGTACTTAATTCAACTAATTGTGTTCAACTCTCCAATAGATCCAGGTCAGCATAAGTGTATTGGACCACATTCCTTCATACTACTGAAAAATAGAAATTAAAAGAGGCATGCACCATAAAAAATCTTCAAACAAGGATCCCAGTACATGCTCTAGAAATAACTTATGTTGTTGACTTAAGAATAGGCTCATCTACGTAGCCACAGGGTCATGGAATAGATAAGGAATATTTACAGCTGCCTCTTTTTCATGAACAATCTATTGACCAATATCCTCTTGGCCAAGGCAGCCACAAAAACTTCTCGACTCCATGGCTTTAGAATTTCTAGGAAAGCTTGTTGTTGTTGGGAGCCTTCTCCCCACTTGCTCGTAAACAGATCCTTCTAGACCTCATCGACCATCTCTCCCTCCTCTAGATAATATGAATCACAAGTTAGAGGGGGATCTTGATCTTGTTCTCCAAGCGAAGGATGAACATTGCAAACTGGAGGCTCTTCGCTGACTTCCTTATGGGCTTGCTCTTCTTGCGCAACTTCCCGTGACTGGAAGCATTGTGGCTCTGCATCACTTGACTCTTCAACAAAGTTGTATTCATCATAAGAAGGGGAAACATTGCATTCATCCGAATCAAACCCTTGAGGTTTTGTAGGCAACTCGATGATATTTCTTTCTTCACTTTCTAGCTCAGTGGGTGATGCTTCTTGATGCGAGAGGATGTTTTCTTGGAGTGCAACTCCACAAACATCTTCATTCAGGTCCTTGACCTCGGGAATGTCTTCATCATTAAAATGTGTGCATCAATCTTCAAATAGAGCATTCATTGGATATAATTCTTTACAATAGTGATTGAATGCTATATGAAAACATCTCAGGGAAGATATACTACCATGAGGCATTGTTATGTACTAGACTCTAACACCCTCCTCTAAAGAATACATGAACGATTTCATTTGTACATTCTCAAGGGAAATGTCCTATTGTTTCATGCATTCATGAAATTCGTGCTGGTCAGGCCTTCTAGTTGTGCCTCCATCAAATCTAGGCAAATAGGTATTCCATTCATGAAATGAAGGGACATGATTGGGATAACCATCAATAGAATATAAATCTAGTGGGGCAAATTTGTTGGTCGGGAATGTAGGAATGGCCATCTCAAAAACCTTACTATATGAGTGATTGTAGGTTCAAAGGCAGGGAAAGTTTTTGGCTATCGTAGCATCAGAATGAGTATAGGGCTAATTAAAATACAAGATGATCAAAGTAGAGATATGGACAATGGAGTCGCCAAGATGTTTACCATACAATTGACAGTGGAGTCGCCAAGGTGAGATCTCTTCAACCCGAACTTCCTATGCTCACCTAACAGAGGAAATTAAATGTTTTGTCATACCTAGGGAAAAATATTCTAATTTGTTCCCCAGAAATGGAACCAAAAAGGTGTCGCTAAATCTTGCAACTACAGCACAAGTGTAGTAGGAGGCAAGGAAAGTTCCCTAGAGACAACCTATGGGTTGATTGTAAACTAGTGCCTAGGACATCTTAAATAGAGGAGTGCTTGTGTGAGGGGTTTGTGGCTCTCCAATTTTCACATAAAAGGTAATGGGAGGGCTTGGTTCAATAATCTTTCAAAGAGAAAAATTCAGGCCAACTCATGGATTCAAATGTTGGGGGGTACTTGGGCAATCTCAAGGAGAAATGACTTCTCCTTCTGGTGGTCGATGCATGAAAATGAGATAGCTTAAACTGAAGTTGTATTAATGGTGGAGAGGAGGAAAGGAGGGAGGGAAAAATATGCATAGGGTTGTAACGAACAGAATCCTAAGAAACAATGTTCCAACAGAAAGGAGAATTCAGTGGATAGGGTTGTAAGCAAGACAAAATCTTAAACCATGGTTTTCCAATGAGATGATAGAAATAGAGGAGAAAAAGAAGGTTTCATATCAAACATAACATGGGTATCTTTCTCTGCCAAAGCAGTTAAGATAAATCCATAGATTAAAGAGGAACCAACTACATTCATTACACTATTTCAAAGAAAGAAAAACACATGTGAAATGAGATTACCAAGAGAAACTTGTTGCACATTAATCATGCTTGGAATCAATAAAGAAACACCATTTATCCCAAAGGGCCCAATAACCAATCCATACACTCTGCCATGATATCATTGAAGTCCCATAAAAACATATTGAACTGAAATGGCAACACAGATTTCATCCCTCTCGGGTCTGAGAATATAGAACCTTTGTATTATGTTTCATCCCCGTATTTTAAGAACAGGGGGGAGAGATTTCAATTACAATCAAAATATATGGGCCTAAGCCCTAGCTTTCATGTTAGACTAGCTATCTCAGCTCTGTCAGGCTCGGTTACCACCTACCTAAGATTACAATGGGGATTGAATCCATTTCTTGGAAGAATATAGAAATAAATTCTCAGAGAAAGAAATTCGAGAGAGGAAGGAGGAGGTGTCCCCTTCCTGCTTCAGTGGAGGCCTTGGATGGAGCCACGCCCGTTTTGTTGTCATGCATCAGCCGACTTTTGTCAATTCTGCCTTAACTGCTTGAGTGAGTTGTTCTGTGGAGAAGTGATGGAGTGTTCCTGGGTAGTGTTGCACTGTGCAAAGGAGTGAGATTCCATGTCGAGGCATTAAGTATCCGTAGAGGCCCTCCATACTGTCATTTATGCACTTCCCCCTACTTCATTCAATACCAGAGCTACTCACCCATATGTCCTTTGAAATTCTTGCAGAACACTATCAAAGCACCACGGTCGTGGGTCCTTAATGTTTAAAACAAATGAACAGGAGGGCACTTTTAATTTCCCTTTTAGCCCCCTTTATCATAATCCCTTTTGTAATTTTCATATCATATGACTGAGGGCTACGACCAAGGGCTTAGCCCTCGTGCGTTAAGGCCTTCAAGCTCCAATCCAGGGGCTTCTTTCCTTTGTTATTATGAAAACCCCCACTTTGGCATATTATTGTGTTTTACCTGTGGTGCTTCCATTTATCCTTAAGATCGTCGATCTGCGGGGTCGGACCTGCCAAAAGATATCGCAATCACAACCGCAGAGAGGGGGGGACTCTTTACCTTTTTCTTTTGGAAGGGGCTAACAATCCAGACTCAAGATATTTATAGACCTTGTCATAATAATTTATCGCATCCAGGGGCTACTTCCTTATCAAAATCACATTTGGGGAGGAGTCTGGCATATCGAAATTTTTTGTTGCATTGTCTTTATCTTTTCCCCTTAACTGTTGCAATAGCCGATTTGTGGGGTGATGTTGCCACTGCCACATGTCACCTTGTGAGTGCTGACACAAGGCACCCTGAAATGGCCCCATCTCACCCTTGAAAATGCTGAAACTTGGTGGCACATGTCCCCCATATGGCCATGTCACCCTACATCCTGGCACATCACTGATGATGTTAGCTGCCATGTCAGCTTAGTTGACCAATCAAAGGCCACCACATGGCCCCCTTAGAGGAGAGAGAAAGAGACCTGTCGAGCCCTGTTTTTCCATGCTTTCCCTTGTATTTAAAAATCTGTCCTCCCTAGTGATTTTGGTCCATATTGCAATATTGGCAATTTCTTATAGTTTTATACCTGTGACCTCATCAATCCACCAATCGTCGATGCCAAGTGGAGGAGAGAGAAGGGAGGCCTGACCCTTGGTTGGTTCAGCCATTTCCTTTGTAACTCAGAATCGACCCCTCCTCATGGTACAACACTATATCATAATCGGCCCCCACAAGGTCTTTGAAGTTTTAGATTATGGGACAACTGTGATGCGAAACACAAGATGCGGGATTGTGCCACGTGGAGGAGAGGGAAGGGGGAAGCCCCACTCCTATTTTGTTAACCATTTTATTTTTTAAAGAATTTCTTGGCCCCTTGGTGATATTACATTGTATCGCAATCGGCCCCTCGGCATAGTCTTCGGGACTTAAATCTTGTCAATACCGATAAATGTGGTGCCCTGACCCGCCGACACTGATATATGATATTGACGATAAACGGATTGCAATTTCTACAATTTCCTATGTTCTTTGCTTCCTAGTCCCGCCAATGCCGATATGCAATGTGCCTAGACCCGCTGACGCCGATATCCGATTTTTCCCTCAAACTTAGCCACATTTTGGGTTTTCTAAGCTTTCTAGAGGGATTCTTCAACAGGCCCTAAATTTTGATCTAGGAACCATTTTTTGGACTTCTATACCCTCGGAAAGGTATTTCTGAGAACTACACACTAGAGAGGGTCCCATTACATTCTATTAGCTTCTGTGGCTCAAAATTTGGTATCAAACATCACCGCTATTTGTCTACTAAAGCCACTGGTGACTGAAAAAATAGTGAGTGACAATAGGTGTGTTGGCCTCAACACCAAAAACTGATGAGTAGAGGACATGAATCAGGGTTCCTATAGTCAAGGAAATGAATTATATATGGAATTGTGTGTCATCAGCACCCGGTGGTGGTGATATTTCTCTTATGGGTTCCTGATGGTAGTCGTTGGTACTAAAATGATATATGGTTTGTGTTGTGGCATCATGCGTAGATGTCAATGATGAGCTTGTTAAGGTGTTGGTAAAGGGTGCATACCATGGCTTGTTCTGGGCTTAGACAAATGTTGAGGTCCAAAAATTATATTGGCGCAGACAAGCCAATGCTTCGCAAAATCGGGGAAGGGTTGGAAAAAATAGAGTATGATGGTTTCACATACAAATGCGGTATTTTTGACATTTGTGCCTGGGTTAGTTGCTAGGGATAATTTGAGGGCCTTGATACCATTTCTTAGGTTCTTGAAAATCAGGGCATCAGTTAATTATATGTTTAGGCTCATCACATAAGGTGCATATGTAGACAGGTTCAGGTTTCGCTGATTCTGGTTGCTTCCTTGTATGGTGGGAGGTTATGTGGCCATGGGTATATGAGCATGAAGCTTCTTCCTCAAAGACAAAAAAATTGTTTTGGATCCATCGTTGTTTACCAATGTGGAGGGAAGCAATTGGGGCATGGTATTGATTTGAGCGAGTGTTAACCAAGCAATCCCTTCTACGGATAGAAACGATCCCTCTAGTCTAATGAGTGGATCTAGTAACAACTGTGACAAAACAAGAAAACTCCCTAACCTAGATCAGAATGACAAATGGGAAAGGTACATGGCCTACCTCTCTCTTATGAGCTCGACGTTTGATTATTATCGTGATCCCTTAGCTCCCACGCTCGCTCCTCGCTATTCCTTGCATCTAGATACCTGAAATAGAGATCAAAAGACATCAACAAGAGATCATAGCATATGCATTCCAATGTAATTTGTACAACAAATCAAGGAGTGTTGTACTAAGAAAATTATCATAGACAAGCTTATGGGAAGTCAAACATGCTATGTATTAATGATTAAATCAAAGAGAGAATCATACAACCAATGCCTTGATGTTGAAGGCCTCCTTCAGGATGGTTCTAAGTCCAACCCAAACTTAACAAGATCTCTTTTCCTCTCTCACCAAAATGGCAGCATCTAAGCACAATCGAGCAAAAGAATGGTGACCAGCAATGACCAACCCATTGAGGAAAGTGAAGAACAGATTTATAGTGAGGGAGAGGGAGTTAGAGATCCACCAAAGGGGAAAGAAGGTCCTTATCCCAAAAGTAAGCTCCCTAAAGGTAGGATCAAGGACGCTAAATGGGAGTACTCGACCATATCTTCATCGAAAAACTACCAGCTCACCTTTCTTAATGTTTCTAGTAAGAGAAGCTTATGCTCCATTTTTGGAGAAATTGCCTGAAGAGGACCTGCGTGGATTTTACTATCAAAAGTTGTGCCACCAGCACTAGTCACTAGTTAAAAAAAAGGTTACCAACACGGATTTTATCACTAAAAGTAGAGATGGTCTTATAAATTAGGGTTTTTCACAAGTTTTTCTAGAATTGCTTCAAGACATTAGTTCTCCATCTCTTCAGGGATGTATTGAGAATATAATTCATGGTGAATGAGTTTACAAAGCTTTTTTTGCTTTATCACATTTGTGACAATAGTGGCACAAAGGACGACACTTCTGGTATAGAGTTGGGAATGTGACAAAATATTGTGTAAAAATGAGGGCTCCTAATGCATCTTGGTAATAAGGAATTTCAAGACAATGGTGAGTAAATTTTTTGTATTTCACACATATAGTGCATGCATGTTCAATGCGTAATACCTTATTTCGCATAGGGGTGGCCTTTTATCCTAAGGGTGAAGGTGGTGAAATTGACGATGTTGGGGCATGAAGAAAGGCTTTTAACTCTTCTAGCTTTGGGCATAAGTTAGTAGGGTGTCCTACAACTTCACATAAATCATAGGGTGGTGGTACACTAGGTGAAGGAGAATTTGTAGCTTCAACCTTCTTCTTATCCCTCTTGCTAGACCATACTAGTGTAACTCAATTTGGGGTAGTTTCTTGAGGGGGGGCTATAGGAATTATGCCTAAGTGTGCAGACATGGTTTGTAGGGCTAGATACTAGACATCTATCACAAGAGCCATATCCAACAACATAAGTGTTGCCATGACTTGGTGCAACATAGAACCAAGAGGAGGGTATAAGAAGGGTGCCTAAGTGATAGTGTAGGGTAGGAACATTAAGTCAGTAACCACATCACTAGGGATGTCGGGAAATGATTCTTTGGGTTGGGGTGTGTTTGACGGGCTCATCATGCACACTAGGGCCAGAGGGGGGCCTCTATTAGCAGTGGGTCTCTCAGGTGTGTTCCAAGCAATGACGATGGTTTGCAAGCAACGAGAGAGGGAGAGAGAAATAGAGGAAGGGGGGAGAGAGAGAGAGAGAGAGAGAGAGTTTTTGAAGCATAGACTAAGAGATGGAGAGAGAGACAGAGAGAGCTTTTTTGAAGCATAGACTAAGTGATGGAGAGAGAGAGAGATAGAGAGATGAAGATAGAGTGAGAGATATATAGATAGATATGGATATAGAGAGGGGTTGAGAGAGTAGTGGGGAGAGAGAGAAGGAGATGAGGATGGAGATAGAAAAAGAGCTATAGGGGGTATAGAGGTACAAAGAGAGAGACAGAGAGAAGAGGGGCTAAGAGAGGGTGGGAATGGGGTTATGGGGAAAGAGGGGGAGAGAGGGTCATAGAGTGAGAAAAAGAGGGATGGGGAGAGAGATAGTTAGATATGGAGAGAGTAACATGTAAATATGGAGAGAGGGACATGTAAATATGGGGAGAGAAAGAGAGAGAGAGGGGAGTGGTGATAAAAAGAGACATATAAGAAGATAGGGAGGGACATAGATAGTGCTAGAGGGGGGGGAGAGAGGGAGGAGGAGAGAGATAAAGAGAGATAGTGGAAGTGAAGAGAGAGAGTGAATGATGGGGGGGAGAGGGAAAGATATAGTGAGGGAGTGAGATAGAGATATAGATGGAGGCAAGAGAGAGGGGAAGAAGAGAGATGGAGAAAATAGTTAGGGATAGCGAAGGCAAAAAGGAGATACAAAGAGAAAGAGTGACAAGTAGAGAGAGAGTGTAATGCCCCTGATGTTTGTGAACGTGGAAATATCATTAACACTCACCTAATTATATCCCTAGACCAGCGATAAGGAAAAATTATGTAGGAGATCCATGGGAAATTTACCCAAATTTTTTTATTATTAAATAAAAGGCTAAATAAATAATAATAAAATAGACGAAAAAATTATTTTATTTTAAAAAGGAGAAAAAATCACTTAGGAGGAGGAAAGTGACTTCTTCAATAAAATAATATCAAAGGAATATCTAGAAGCTTGGAGAAGTCTCAATGAAACATTATAAAAGGAGGGAGCTCAAGGATTGAGCATTCTATTCATTCATATCATTTTCTATTGGTGAAGAGCTCAGGTGAGTTCACTTTTGAGGATTTCAAGTCAGACCCTCACTTTAGCTTCGGTGGTTTCCTTGGCACCCTAGTTAGATAACTTCCATCTTGGGTAGGCATCACTACCACCCTAGTGGAATTACTTCTTGTTCATTTAAGAGATTTGATCATAAGTCTGCAAAATATTATTTTATTCATAGTTTGCATTGCTAGTATGTCTTCCCATTCTCAAGGTCAAGGGCTATTCTTGTTTCAGAAGGAGAAAGTACCAAGGTTTGGAGTTGTCCCTTGAAGCAGTGATTTCAGAGTTATAGCACTGAAATTCCAGGGATGAGAACATTGCGAACAAGGGTATCGATTTGCAAGAAAAAAAAAAAGAGGTTGAGAATTCTATTGGGAGCAGTGTAAATATAGAGAGGTCAGGAATCACTCTTCTTCCATCCATCAAGTCAGATCGGGGAGGTTCTATAGAGATATTTGTGAACACGTGGAGTCGTGGTTTTTCATTTGGAAGAGTGAGGGTTCCAAAGCTACATGGCACGAATTCTTCAGAATCCCATCAACTAGAATATCAAGCTATGACTGTGTAGAAAGATCAGTCTGTTAATGCATTGGTAGTGGGTGTATTGAGCCAAATTACTTGTACCTTCTTAGTAATTCATGAGGCTAAAATTCTTGTGTGCCGGTAGCGATTATTGAGGCTGAATTGCTGCAAGTCTAGGATGGTTGAATACTTGAAGATAGATTGCCAAATTGAGCTGCAAAGTTTGTTAGAGCATAGTACTTATTTCAAATAAGGGATTGAGTCTCCCATTCTCATATTTGTCTATAGGGGAGGCTCGAACCATTAGTGCATTTTCTTCATAATCGGTTCCAACACTTCAACCTTAGGGAGGTTGAACATTTTTTTGGTTGTAGCTCATTGTCTCCATTCTAGAAGAGGTTGTTTAGTCATTGTCGTGTGCCAACTCTTGTTGTGCTCTGTCACTAACAACACCATTGGGCTGAAAATCACATCTTCAATAGTTGATTAATTGAAAGGGTCTAAATTATTTGATTGGTAGCATGCATTCATCTTCAAAGTTGAGGGTTCTCCTCGGTGTTCTTCTCCAAATTATATTCTCTAGAAATTGCTCAAATAAAGATCAAAACTTGCCTCTTTCCATTAGTGTGCATAATTATTGGCAAAATTGGTGTGTATCTTCCATATTTTTCTCTTTAAAAGTTTGTGGAAAGTTGTAAAAGAAAATTAAAAGTATTTTTGGAAACATTTGCTTGAAGAATTTTTAAATTTGCTAGAAGATTTGGCTGGTTCAACACAATGGTATTAGAGCATGAATCTAGCTAGTTGTGGGTGATATTGAGGAGAGGAATTCAAGGAGTAGAATTGAAAGTTGAAGGTAAGATGCTTCCAAATCATAAAGTTGAAGATTATGACCAAGACTTCTCAAACATGTTAGAACAAGTGGAATAATGGCTATTATCAAAGAAAGAAAAGAGAAATTACAATCTTAAAACTCAAGATCCTATAGCAGAAGTTTAGAAAACAAGAAAAACTGAAGAGGAAGACTTGGAGGCAGTTAAAGATCAGGAAGCCTTGAAAACAAAAATATGAAGAGTGCAAGGGTCTAGGAGCAGCAGTGAAGTGTTTGGTATCAAATGAACATTTTTTAGTGATGGTTTTAGTACACGAACACAAACATTTCCTAAGTTGTTTGGACTTCAACATGTGAATGACATGTTACTAACTTCAAAGACACTGGATTCCAAAGAGGCACTTAAAGTTGGACTTGTAGATGATGTTGCAGCTCAATAAGACCTTCTTGTGGCACTAAAAATTTATTAAGGAATTAGGTTGGAGGCATACCAAGATTTTATCATAACTTCTAAAGCGAAAGGACTCATCCATGTTCTTTTTGCTTGATGTTCATCTCGTAAGGGTCTTGGAATTAAGGCTTTTGTGATCCATATTGAATTAAGAAAACAAAGTTTTCGGTAGAAATCACATCAAAGAATTTTTGTCGACACATTTCGAACCGTCCAGTGTGGTTCATCGGCAGGACAAGATGAAGGTGGATCTTGGCACACGTTTAAATAGAGATCAATGTAGAGACCCTTCATTCAAATAACGACCATAATAAACCGCTAGTTTATATATATCATTTAATTTATAGCATCAATTATATTAAATAAAATCAAGAAATATGTAAAAGTTTGAAATAAATAACAAATATTCAAAGTCAAACAAGGAATGAGGTCAAAAATATATAACAAGCCAAAAAACGGCTAGTTTAAGAATAAAATTATTTAATTTATAGCATTAATTAATAGTACACAATAATATTAAATAAAATCAAGAGATAGATTAAGGAGCAAATTAAATATGGACTAAGAAGAAACAATTAAAACCAAAGAGTGTTGCCAAAAAATATAACCAAAAGAGTCAAAGATCCTATTAATCAAAAAATAAAATAATAGAAGACTTAGAAAATAAAATCTAAATAAGAAAGACAAGTCAACTATAAATTAAGGGGTTACCAATAAAATCAAGGAACCAAGAAAGATGAATAAAATAAACAAAATCTAACCCAGAAAAACTACATAAAGAAAACAAAAATTATTAGAAGAGCTCAGAATAATCGATAGGATAAAACACAATAGATGAAAAAATAACTATTGACCAAACAAACTACAAAAGAAGATAAAAAACCTATATAGGAAAAGAACCTATATTGATTCATAGTTAAAGATGCTTTTATGGGTTCTGGAATAGTCACTGCTTTGGCTTTTGAGTAAATTCCATCATAAACATTTAGAGTAATTCATTGAGACTTATATCAGACCACCAGAACTATGCATTCTTGAGAAAGTTGTTGTCCAGGGAGAAGGATGCATTTTTCATAGTAAACAAAATATGTGTGGAAAGGCATGCTTGGAGATGGCTTCATCTAATGGGAGTGTGCAACGAAAAAACTTTTCAAACCTCCCATCTGCAACCCGTCCAACAAATACATCACATGAGACTTTGTGGCTTCTACCTCATACCATTATGGATCTAGTAGAATTCGAAAAGCTACTCGATTCAACTAAAAATGCTTGCGTGGAAAATGCAAAGACTGACTACCCGGATTTTTTTATATGAAGCCAAGGTTCAAGGAGAAATTGGAATTACAAATCTAAGATGGTCTGGAATGGAAAGAAATTATAATGTGATGGTTCTCGATCTTGCTGAACCAAATATTAAATACTTATTCAATTCTTGTGATAAAAAATTCTCTTACAAACCCATGTTAATGCTGGTTGATCAACTAATTAACAGGATGGGGCATGTCTATTCAAATAACTTCATTGTATGTTAAAGCCTAAGAATTTTCTCACAGGTCTTGGATGAAGATAAAATCAGGTCTACATCATGGATTCTGGGCTTGTAAAATAATATCGAAATGCTACTAATCATATGCATGATTCCTATATGGAAAACAAAAATGTCACTAGTACTGCTTGCTATGCTAGTATCAATACCTACTTGGGGATAGAAGGTTTTATTGGAATTGATTTTTTTATTTTATCAAGACAATAAAAAAAAGAAAAGGGTTTTTTATTGGCAAGAGAATTTAGGGCTCTGTAAAAGTTTGTCCATTTACAAAATTATTTGGTTTTTGTCGGCATGATAGTATTTTGGGTGAAGATTGTGCCTTACAAGGGGCGCATATTGAAAATCATATTTTTTTTTTGGGGGTGACATGGAAGACAATCTCATGCAATCAGCAAAGTAGCTATAAAAAAAGGAATGACAGCAGCCATGGGTCGCAAAACACCACTAAAGAAGACTAAGAAAAGGAATCGAAAAGAAGAGGCAGAGATTATTGTCGTGTTTAGAAAGGTTCAGGCTACAATTAAAGAACTGAGAAGTCTAGCAAAAGATGAAGAAGAATTTGGTGCAAGGGGGAGTGACATGCAGCAGAAGGTTATGTCACAAGCAAAGAAGTCAACTGTAGATATGAGAGTAGATGAGCAAGCATATCAAAGTAAAACAAAGCTTGGGGAATCCCACTCAAAAGTGCATGATGGTTGTCAAGACCATAAATTTGAAACCAATTATGCAAGCATGCATATGGATGAAGAAGATGCAACAAAGATTGAAGAGAGAGAAGTAGGAATCTTTGTATGTGAAGGAAAGAAAGAGCGTATAAATGCTTAAGGAATCCATTGTAATGTGGATGATGATAGCAAAGTGAGATGTGAATGGTGCAACTAACCACAATTGATGGATTTGGTGAAGTTGAAATTGTCAATGAAATTGACAATGAGCACATGCATGCTTGGATATCCCACCATAGTGTGGATGAACAATATGTTGATGATATGTGTGCTTTTTTTTTGAAACGGGGATTGATTGTGGCAATATGATAAGTGTCATGTTTGATGAAGAATTAAACATTGAAGCTGCCACTATATCAACTTCCCATGAAGCAATTGGAACTTCCCAAGAAGCAGTATGTGATCTAGCAACAATTCATGATCAAGAACATGATAAAGTGATTGAAGAGTTTTTTATCAAAATATCCACTAACCACATAATAGTGGAAGATAGTTTCAGTGAAGTTGAAAAGAAGACAAAGAAGGAAGAGGTAGAGCATGAATCTCTCACTAAAGAGCGTAATAAATATGTTTTTAACATTTTTTTTTAATATGCATGTGTTCAAAATTACATGGACGAAAAAGTTGAAAACAATGTTTTTAATAAATTTGATGCAGATTTGAAGCTCACTGAAGAATGGATTCAAAAACCAATAAAACAAATTGATGCAAGTCTTAAAGAGGCGGATGGAATAAAAGAATTGAATGAAATTGTGAATATTGATCTTGAGTGTGCAGAATACAGAAAAAAAAAGCAGCAATACCTAATGATGAAAGTGAAAGGGGATGTTTCTGAAGACAAATATGAATGCATTGAAACCATTTTTCAGTAATGGAGTCAAGAAGAAATAAGATTATGATATCCATAAATATGGCAGAAATAAAGTCAGGAATATGAAACACAAGAAGCAAAGAAAAGAAGACAATTTGAAGATGCAATGTTTTGGCAGCAGTCCATAGTTGAACGAATATTTGAAGAGGAAGTTGTAGAAAACATGATCCAATTTTCTTTCAAAACAAGTTCAAGACAAGTCAAAGGAAAATTGCAAAAGAAACAAGTGAATAAATCCTAGATAAAAGGCAAAGGAGACAAAACATAAATTCACACACGAATCGTGGCTCTTCTATTGATCACACAAAATTTGATTCTTACAATGAACCCGGTGAAGGGTATTTAAACCTTTTTGTCTAGCGACTCGCCTAAAATATCTTAACATGCACACACACTTAACTCAGTTAACTCACGCTCTAAATATGGACTTCACCTAACACTTCATCCATCACTTGACTTGACTCAACGCTTAGTTAACTGACTCTTTAATTCTAGCTAACTCCTCATACGGGAGTAATTACAATTTCCAACACTTCCCTTTAATTACGACCGTGTGACTCAACATAACTCAAACATGACTTAACTTGACTCAATTATCATTGAAACATGCGTGCTAGTCTATGTCTCAACTAGACTTACAATGACTCAAAACTTTTACTATTTTTCATTTTCTTTTTCTCTTCTTCCAAGATATATATATCCTCAAAATTGCTTCATCCTCTGTTGAAATTTCTTGATGTAAGCTTTATTCACTTGTTGTTGTTCCACTTTTTCTTTGACTTGTCTTGAACTTGTTCTGAAAAATAATTGGATCATGTCTTCTACAACTTCCTCTTCAAATTTTCGTTCAACTATCGACTGCTGCCAAAACATTACATCTTCAAATTGTCTTCTTTGATTTGCTTCTTGTGTTTCATATTCCTTACTTTCTTTCTGCCATATTTTTGGATTGCAGAATCTTATCTCTTCTTGACTCCATTACTGAAAAATGGTTTCAATGCATTCATCTTTGTCTTCAGAAACGTCCATATCATTCTTTTCACTTTCATCATTAGGTATTGTTGTTTTTTCATGTAATCTGCACACTCAAGATCATTATTCACCATTTCGTTCAATTCTTTTATTCCAGCTATTGCTTTAAGACTCGCATCAATTTGTTTTATTGGTTTTTGAATCCATTCTTCAATGAGCTTCAAATTTGCATTAAATTTATTGACAACCTTGCTTTCAACTCCTTCTCCCATGTTATTTTGAACACCTACATATTCAAAAACAATGTTAGAAACATTTTAATATGATTGTCTTTAGTGAGAGCTTCCCACTCTACATATGCCTTCTTTTCAACTGCATGGAGGTTGTCTTCCATTGTTATGTTTTTAGTGGATATTTCATAAAAAAACTCTTCAATCACTTTATCCTATTCTTGATCATTAACTGTTGCTAGATGACATAGTGCTTCATGAGCAGTTCCAACTACTTCATATCTTGCTGCTACAGTGGTAGCTTCAACTTTCAATGTTTCATCAAACATTGCACTTACCATATTGCCACAATCAATCTTTGTTTCAAAAAAGAAAGCACACATTTCATCAACATAATTTTCATCCACACTATGGTGGGATATCTAAGCATGCATGTGCTCATTGACAATTTCAACTTCACCAAATCTATCAGTTGTGGTTGGTTGCACCAATTCACATATAACTTTGCAGTCATCATCCACATGTGTCTCATCGCAGTGGGATTCGTTGTCCTTTGTATCATCCACATTATAGTGGAGTCCTTGAGCATTTATTTTCTCTTGCTCTATTTCACACACAGAAGCTTCAACTTCTCCCTCTACAATCTTTGTTGCATCTTCTTCATCCATATGCATGCTTGCATAATGGGTTTCAATTTTATGGCCTTGACATCCATCATCCACTTTTGAGTGGGGTTCTCCAAGCTCTGTTTTCCTCTCAGAGTCTTTCTCATATACTCTCAGATCTACGATTGAATTCTTTGCTTGTGACATAACCTGATGTTGCATGTCGCTCCCCCTTACACCAAACTCTTCTTCAGGAACTTCCATGCTTCCTTGGAAGTTGTATCTTTTGCTACCTTGCACAAACACTTTTCATCCAATGCCTGTTTTATAAAACTCAATGCTAAAGCATCACATACTCCATCATATGGGTTATTAGACTCGTATTCAATTAACACTTTAACTCCAAGAAAATTCAACATCTTGATAACCCAATGATCAAAATAGTCACCTGTAAACATAGGAGGTGGTAGCAGATTAAAGCTGCACCAATCACCCTTGATCTCTTCTTTGTCTTCTGCTAGACTTCTTAGTTCCTTGGCTACACCCTGAACCTCTCTAACCATGGCAATGATCTTTGCCTCTTCTTTTCGATTTATTTTCTTAATATGCTTCAGTTGCGCTTTGTGACCTATTACTACAGTATTTCCTGATTGCATGAGGCTATCTTCCATATTGCCCTCGAAAAAAAATATAATTTTCCATTTGTGTCCCCATAAAACACAATGTTCACCCAAAACACTCTCATGCTTGACAAAAAACAACAAAAAAAAAATCTCAAATGGACTAACTTTTGCAGAACCCTGAATTCTCTTACCAATAAAAAATTGTTTTCCTTTTTTAATTCTCTCAAGAAAATAAAACAAAATCCATTCTTTTAATTTTTTCATTAAAAAAAAAAAAAAAAATCAAAAAATCAGTTTAAAAAATTGTGTTTATTCTTTAAATCACTTTAAAAAATATCCCAAAAATTTCTTTTAATTAACCTTTATACCATGCACCATACACTTTAATAAAAAGATTTATCATCCACTTTTCACTGTAAATAAATCCTTTTTTGAAGTAAGCCCTTTCGAAAAGAACTTCAAACAAGAAACTTCAAACGAGGCCTTCTCAAATTCTAAAATTTTCTTAGGCCTTCAAAAATTTTTCATAAACCCTTTCCACGTGCTTTTTTTTTATTACACAAAACTTGATTCTTACAATGAACCCGATGAAGAGTATTTAAACCTTTTTGATTAGCGACTCACCTAAAATATTTTAACATGCACACACACTTAACTCAGTGAACTCACACTCTACACATTTAACTCAGTGAACTCACATTCTAAATATGCACTGCCCTTAACACTTCATCCATCACTCAATTTAACTCAACACTTAACCAACTCATCGTATAAAAATACTTATAATTTTTATCAAAAATATCCGTAGCACAAAGTTCTGTTGTTGATACTCGTCCACAAATGGGGAGAGGGAAGGGGCACAAGAATTCTAATTTCTTGATGCAAAGTATTTCAGTGGGGTAGGAGATTAATAAGAAAATTTAAGGAATGAATGAATTGTCTCAAGGAACGACTATTGTAGCTAATGTTGTAACTCATGGAATACCATATCATAAGACTTGCTCGTTACATTATGGCAACTAACTATAACGTCTCATTATGGGAACTAGCCGTTTGATTATTTAATACATTTGGAATTTGTTGGAGAAGGTAACATGCCATTATGGAAACTAACTATGTGATTATTTAATACATTTGAAGTTCGTTGGAAAAGGTAACGTGTCATTATAGGAACTTCGGGATGAATTATTATTTCCGTTACGAGGGCAAAAATTTTAACGGTTTTCAATTCCTGTTTAAAGCGAAAAAATAATTAAAATCAAAATCCAGAGCGAAACCAATTCAGAAATACCAATTTCGTAACTTCTCCTTTGGTCATTTCTCCACATCCAGTTACAACTGCCTTCTTTACACACCCATATATAATATTATATAAATAAACAGATGCAAAACATATATATAAATATTGAAACGGATTCTTTTACAGGAGCAGGGAAGGTTTATCAAATTTAAAAAAGAAAATATTTACGCAAAAGGCCAGATGTTTTTACTGGCTCCCGTTGGGGACGGCCTTTCTAATACAACAGTGTAAATACAGATTGTATTTTGATACAGCGTTTTTCTACCGTGAGACGACAGAAAAACTTCTTGTTTGGTACGCCTAGTATATTCATAGAAAAACTTCTTGTTTGGTACGCCTAGTATATTCATTCAGGCGCGGACCATAGTGTAACATTTATTAGCATCAATCGTGTTTGATTGATTAAGCATTAAATGCGCATTCAGCGGGAGTCGTGGAAAACCTTCCGGACGTATCGTGACAGTAATCGTAAGTCATGTAATTTTTGCGAACCCAATCAAGTTTCCCCAGGTGAGGTTCATCTAGGCTTTGAAATTCCGGCTGTTCCCACCAATTGTTGGCACATGGAAGAGATGAATTAGATGGCGCGCTGCATGCATTCACTTCAAATGATTGGTAAGAGGCCACAAAAGGAGCTTTACTCCAATCTATTTTAACTCTTCCTCCATCAGTGGCCCAGTTTTCCCCGTTCCAAAGGGTGGAGAGGATCTTCATGGGTCGACTATTCGGATATGGGATACCCGCAGTTTCTTCATTGTTCTTGAACACCCTGATGGGAATAGAATCAACCCAAAATCTGCTCACAATATGCAAAACATACATATATTACAATACAAACAAAGATTAGAAATAAATTCATGATCTGTTTCAGTTATAAGGAATAACCACATACACGATTTGATTGTGGTTCCAAAGAATTGAATAGTTATGGAAGTCCGCGGTGGGATCAAACCACAGATTCAATCTTTGTTCTCTATTCCCAACGCCATTTGCAAAGACGTTTGTTTGTAGAGTGTACGGATTTCCCGGCAGATTCCCCAGAAATTCGTAGTCAAGTTCATCGTGGGAAGCCGCGTCGGACGACATCTGAATGAAAAATACCAACATTAAAATATTGAAGTTTTAATTATGTAGGTCGGAAATTGGGTTCAAGTACTGTAAATTGATAATGAATCTTCATTCTTGTGTCAAAATAGCTACTTACATAATACGAAGTGACTGTTCCCGCCGAGTTTCCAGACACCAGCTTAATACTCATGCTCAAGCTGCCGAAGAGGTATTCGTCTTTGGACTGAAAACCAGAACCTGGTGAACAACTAGAATTTATTATTACAATTCTCAGCATTCAATACATTTATGTCCATAAAAAGGAAATATTGTACCTGAGGCTTTATCCATAGTGAGCTGCGCTGTTTGGCCATTATTCAACAATTGAACGGTTCCCCATGAAATATCGAAATTGTCGTTGAAACTGGAGGATTCTACGGAGGACAGAATCAGATTCACGACTGAACTTATGTACACTATTTTTCGCCAATTGATTCCAAATCCTAAAAGCTTTGCGCGGCGCTTCATTGCTGATGATGACGATATTAAAAGGCTGGATTGTCGAAGTTAGTTGCTTTTTTCGCAACAGTGTACTGCACATCTGACAAACAAGGTGACACGAGTGAATCCCCTGCCCTCTAAATATATGATGCAGAAATCTAACTTGGAGCCCTGTAACAGCTCTCATAATCAATACGAGAGAAGAATTATCAAAGTAAATGACATCATAGAACAGCCGACTGTCGCTCAGTTATCTAAATGAGTACTCCATGCTGGATTCCTTAATCTGTGATTGTTCAAATGAGACGCAAAAGCTTTGTAAGTTTTGGTGATTGGGCGGGTATTACCTCCGCACGGTAGCTAAAATAGGAAGAAGCTTGACAAGCCGGCAATGCAACTCTTAATTTCAAACATTTTTTAGTGGTAATACACATTTCATTGGCATGGCTTTGGTTAAGTTATAAATTCTGATATAAGTTTTTTTTTATATTTCTTATATATTGTAACCACTAAATTTGATATAAAACCTTTTGGAAATTACAAATTCACCATAAATAAAATATATATATATATAAAGTACGACGGTCCGGTCCTCATTGAATTAATTGTAAACATGTCAGTAAATCCGAAGGATGTGTCTGCATATCCGTGGTATGGCGTGGTATTTCTGATTAGCATGAAATATTGGACTAACTTGAAATTTATCAATTATATTTTTACTTATTTAAGTAATTAATTTTATGATAATATTGTCATATTAAATTTTATTAATTAAATTAACAAATAATATCTTAAAAATGGAAAAAGATAAGTGAAAAGCAAACTGAGATTTATTCGAGATTTTACTATTGCTCTAACTCACCTACTTATGAAATTATTATCAATTATACTTTCACTTATTTAAGTAATTAATTTTATGATAATATTATCATATTAAATGTTATTATTAATTAAATTAACAAATAATAAATAAGTGAAAAGCAAACTAAGATTTATTCGAGATTTTACTATTACTCTAACTCACCTACTTACAAAAGGAAGAAATTCCGTAAGCACGTTACACAAACAATAATGAGAAACCTCACTCAACCAAAACTTGTAAGTGATGTACCTCATTCCTTGCTCGGAAATAAATACAAGTTAATCCAAGATTTCACGCAAACAACAATCGGAAGACTAACTCAACCTAAAGTATTAACTGCTTGCAAGCTCTACAAGGCGATATGTTTTTAAAAATTATTGCGACTGTTTTTTAGTATAAGTAACACAGATTCCCTAAAACCAACAATAAGTTACGTAGTGTTCGATTGTCTTGGAAATTAGATTGTTCCTGAGATTGCACCTGTTTTTATGTATAAATAACACAGATTCCTTAAAACCGACCATGTTACATCGTCTACCCTTGCTTTGGAAATTAGATTGTTCCTGAAATTTCTAGTGTAGTTTTAATTTTTTATTATATTTGGTGAGGTATAGTGTTAAGTATTTAGTTTTGTTTTGATTGTGTATTAATTTGTTTTGATAAAAAAAAATTATGTCACTTATCTATAATTTAATATTGAAATGTTTTTATTTTTTTCATTATTATTTAAACTTATTTATCTGAAATGTTTTTATTTTTTTCATTATTATTTAAACTTATTTATCTGTAATGTAATTAATTGAGATGTTATTATGAATTTGTTTATTAATTAGTTATTATTTTTTGTTCTTAGTTTCTTTTTATTTTGACTTTCTTCTATTTCTATTATTCCATTTTCAATGACTTCTACATTTTTTTCTCCATATTTGAATTTAAGATGATTTATTATTATATTAAAAACATATATATATATATATATATATAATATATAAAATATAAATACATAAATATATATATAATACACATATATATTAAAGTATTATAAGTTAATATAAACAATATTAGTTAATAGCATTTTTTAATTTTTGGAGATGGCACTTAATGATATAGTGTTTAATTAGTTGTTTTATTTTTGTTATGAATTTTTATGTCTATTGTTTTTAGTTTAATTAAGCTATATTTAAACTAAGCGGCAAGTACTAGCTATTATATAACCCTTGTTAGTTTTATAAAACTAATCATATTTTTACGAGTTAGACACATTGCTACCTTAAATATCATGAATATGAATAATCATACTAATGCAAAAGTTTTATTAAATTCTTGAGACTAATTTTAATTTTACTGGTTAAACATATTTCTACTTTGAATTTACTCCTGAATAGTCATGCTCTCACGACAGCTTTTTGTGGCATAATACAAAGTAAAAAAGGAATTATCTTTAGTAAAACTTTCTAAAACCTTTTCCGAAATTAATTATTATGAAAACCATTTGATGATTTAATACCTTTAAAACGGTTCGGAGAAGATAACCTGTCATTATTTCCGTTAAGAGGGCAAAAAATACAACGGTTTTCAATTTCTGTTTAAAGCGAAAAAAGAACCAAAATCAAAATTAAGAGCGAAACCAACTCAGATATACCAATTTCGTAAATTCTCCTTTCGTCCTTTCTGCACATGCAGTTACAACGGCCTTCTTCTTGTATATATATAAATGTTGAAAAAAGATGATTTTACAGGAGGGAAGCTTTATCTGATTTAAAAAAGAAAATAATTACTGCAAAAGGCTGAGGTCTTTTTATTGGCTCTGGTGGAGTGCGTCATTTCCAAGACCACGTGATAATTAAAAACAAACAAAATTTTACCATTTGAAAGTGTTGAAAATATAATTTCAACTTACCGTGCTGCATTTAATTTACAAAAACACCAAACTTTATTGCACCGTTTTTCATTGAAAGGTGGTATTATCTGGAAGGGCTCTAACACTGTACACTACATTCAGCAAATAAGGGCGTGCGATATTGTTCCGAACCCTGCCATTGGAAAGAAGGTTGACCACAGTTGATTTAAGCCAAAGTTGATGTTCAGACCTACACATTTGGGTTTGACCGTCGTTTACTTTAGTAAAATAATTAATGGTATATATTTCGGTTCGTAGAATATAGGTAAAAGACTTTTAATTTTATTGTTTGAATTTTAATTTTATTGTTTTTTATCATGTACGAGAAGTATGGCATAGTAAATGCATGTAAGTTTTTATTATTATTATCGTTGCATATGTAATGTAATTTTTTTTAGTTGTGTAATGTAATGTAAGGGAAAAAACGCACAGCAGTGCCAAGCAAAAACAAATCAGAGGGCGAATGTAGTTTTTGTTGATTGAAATGTAATGTGAAGAATATGTAAGAGTTTTATTTTACAGCAGTAAATGTAAGATTTTTTTTATTTACAGCAGTAAATGTAAAAGGAAATTTTTACACAGCATTGTAAAATTGTTCAAGTAAAGACAAAGAATTTTTTTGTGTGTGGAATCAAAGTGTTTTTGTGTAAATCCCTCTGTGAGAGGAAGAAGAAGTCTGTAACAAGCAGTATTTTATTAATGAATACAAAGTGTTGTTATGTGAGAGAAAATATCTGTCTTCTTAGAAATCAATTATAGCTCTTCTTAGAAATCAATTATAGCTTTCCTCTGTTAAGATCCTGTGGAGAAAACAGAGCATTGTTCTCTGTTCTTTTGTGTTTGAAATTACAAAAAATTTCCAACATGGTATCACAGCTTGTCCAGGCTCTTTGAAGGTGTCAAAGAAGTTGAGGGAATGTTTCTTGGTGCAATAGCTTCT
>APFE030328922.1:14857-30669 GCA_000404065.3 Pinus taeda
TGTCCTCCAGGGTCGGGCCCTTAGCCTCCAGGGGTACACCGCTTGAGGTTATTCCAGGCTCAAAGATAAAAGAGTAACCAAGTCTGTATTAATGCATGAAGTAAAATTACAGTAGAGCAAGTCTTAACAGGACATAATGATCACAGTTTTGATCTTTTTAAAAGAAATTACATAAGATCATAAAAAACACTTTTAGCTAACAATGTTGCCCCTTATATAAGGGTGACGACAGAGATATCTATATGCAGAAATAGATAAAACAACGATCCCTCAGGATCAAGGATCCTGAGGGATTCGCAGAACCGTTAATCCTGAATCACTTCTTCTCTTTTCTGCGTCGCGCTGATATCTCCACTTCCTTTCCTCGGTTGGTCCGTTTTGATCTAGTTTGCATGCGGTCTCCCGTCGAAGGGACATCAGTTAACCCATCTTTGTCTTTTCCTTTAGGACGACCACTTTTCGTTTTTCCTCCCTCCTGTACATGGAAACGACAATTGTCAACATTCTATATTAATCTCACATGTTTCATTATAATTATTTATCATTTTCTAAGTTCATAATGCAAAAAGGCTTATAAGTCCTAATGAAAAGATACTGAAATAACCATCAAAACATACCTTCTTTGATGCTCCACACACCCCCCCTGCTTACCCTTTTTCATGGCCTCATGAAAACATTGTAGTTGACATGTAAGGTAGTGAGTGAGTAGGCTGGAGATGGAATCTCATGTGAAGGCCTACAGCCGTGATACAAAACTAGGTAATAAAAGAAATGGCCTGTCTGACCCTCAGGCATCTCATATAGGGCTTGATATCCAGGTGCAGGATGCCAAATGATTGGACTTCAGAACCTATATCCTAACCAGGATGGCCCTGCCCTCAAAACAATTTCGCCATAGAGGGGAAAACAGTTGGCAGCTAGTTTAAAATTCTCATACTTAAATGGTTCTCTAAGCTGGATATTCGGATTAGATATTCGATATCGAAATTTAGTTGCATCAATGGCAGGGTCTTTGATAGAGGAAAAGTATTCAAGTCCCTGCCGAATGATTTCCTCATGCATGGGTCCTAATGCTTCAATCACTCCTGGAGTCTTCATGAGGTTTCTATGTTTCCTCCATAACTGTTCTAGGTCCCTAGGCTCACCTCTTATCCATAGATCTAATCCGTTTTCTTGTCTTTGAAAAGCGATATATGCTTTGAGCCATTTAATTTGATTAACTACAAATGAAATAAATGCCTGTTATTGAATGTCCCCAACAAAAGGGCTAGGGTTCAGTTCGGTCTCTTGTTCTAGTACAAGGTTATGCAAGTAAAATTCACACAATAATCTCAGCACTTTTACTGCATAGTGTTCACAACAGTTTATGAAATCATCTATGGTGTTAATTTGTATGGGAGCATCTGCTTTAACAGCCTTTATTTTCAATTGCAAATACCTTTCCATTAAAAACATGGCATAGTTCTTAGCAGGGGCTGTACATGCTAGGACGTCATTGTATAGAGAGCACAAGGTATCCATCTATTTGATAACTACATCTAACCTACGAGTGACATTTGCAACTTTCTCTTGTTCCTTCCGCCATCCTTCGAAAGCCTAGCTTTCAGATAAGTTGACATTCCTTAGTTGCTATTGTAGTTCTTCATATTTTTCTTGGGGGATCGTTTGCTCCCTAAGCTTTTCTACTTCTTTCTAAGCTTGCTTCAAACCCTTTTGGAGGGTTACTATTTTCGGATCCTTTTTCCATGCAGTAGTGGAGGCGGGAGCTTTACCTGAACTTTCCTATTGCGCTACTTCGAGTTCAGAACCCTTATTACTCCCGAAAGTGGTGCCTCCGTCTGAATTTCCTTATCACGGGTCATCATTTCATCCATTTCTATTTTAACACGAACATCAGCCCATTGTTGTTCCTTTTCAATTGGAACAACAGTCTATTTTTCAGCTTCATTTGGAACAGCAGCTTGGCTTTTGACGGGGTTTTGAGCAGCAGGATGGATTCTGGTCCTTCGCCTCTTGCCCTTAAGGGGTTTTGCTGGCGTGGTCAGACTTTTCCTTCCTGAAGTCCCTTTTACCCTTTGCCTTGCCTTTAGAATCCTAATCTGCTGGTGAAGCTGGACTATTATGTTCAATAATCTCTGCTGTTCCTTTCACAATTCCCTTATTTCCGCCATTTCTTCAGAAGGAACAGCAAGCTGTTTACTGCGGTCTGGACTGCGGCTAGCTTCCTGATTTTCTTCCTGGGGTGGCTGTTCTGGGGCAAGAACCTTAATTGGCTCTGTTATTTCTTGGGCTATTTCTTTTTCTGCCCTTATTTCCTCCGGACTTTCTTCTGGTGCCTTTTAATTAGGAACGGATTGTTCTTGCTCAGCATTTTCTGACATCTTCTCATCATGAACAGGCATATTTTCTACTTCTGCCTCCTTTGCATGTGATTCCTCGGGTGCATATTTCTCCTGGGGTTTCTCTCCAGCATGGAGATCTGATGGATTAGAAGGTTGGCCATATTCACCCATATTGGCCAAAACTTTTGCCAATTCATCTTCCCCTAATGGGTCTTGTAATGGGTTGCCTTCCTACTATTCCATTCCCTCTTCCTACTCGGATTGCTCGGCTTCTTTTCCTTCATCTCCTTCCTCCTCAGATTGCTCGTCTTCTTCCTCTTTTTTCTTCTTCTTCTTCTGTAGATTACTCTGCCTCCTCTTCTTCTTCTTCTTCTGCAGATTGTTCTTCCTCCTCCTTTTCTTCTTCTTCTGCAGACTGCTCTGCTTCCTCATCCTGCACTTCCATTTCCTTGTCTGCCCATGGGGATTGCTCGTCTTCTATTTCCACCAGCTGGCTAGTGCCTTCCTGGGGCTTCTCCAGCCCCCCTCGTAGCCGTGCTAGCCGGAATGATTTCCTGCGTTTTTCTGGTTGCTCGGGTGTGCTGGTAACATGTTTCCACTTTGCCGATTTCTTGTGTTTTTCTGGTTGCTCAGGTGTGCTAGTGACCTGCTTCCGTTCTTCTGGATGTTGGGGTGTGCTAGTGACCTGTTTCTATTTTTCTGGACGTTGGGGTGTGGCCAACCCCCCATTTACAATGGCAATTAGCTCTTCCCAGCTGCTCTGCTACTGGGTGAGACTATGGTTGACTATCAACCGAATCAATCCATGATGACTAACAACTGACTCTACATGCTGTGCCTTTTTCATGCTCCGTGCAATGTCATGAAGTAATGAATTCAACAATGCAAGTAAATTTACAGAGCATTTCTGTTTTAGAGTAGCTAAGAGTTTAAGATGTTGTGGTCTTACCACGTCTTTTCTGCCTTCACAGGTGATATAGCTTTGGATGGTCTTTGCTAATTCTGCCCACGGCTCTCCTAGTGTTGCTGGAAGAACCCCCTTTCCTCGAATTGTCAAGCTCTGTCCCTCATCCTAGAAGATCTCTATAATCTTCTGCAGCCTCTCCTTTTTTAATGTCCATACTGGTCTAGTGGCTGGCAGTCCTGAGACTTCTACGATTATGTCATCGGTGACTGCTATGCATTTTCCTCTTACTGTGGAGTAGTCCTCTTGTAAGTTCTGCAAGAATTCAATCGCTACTATTTCATTAGACTCCTTCAAGCGGTTAAGATAGGTCAGCCATCCTGCTCTTGCCAGGATTTCCCGGGCAGCAGCTGAAACAATTAACGCTTGCGGTTCTCTGCGAATTGATCTTCCTCCCATAGTTTCGTTGTGAATTCTCAAAGGAACGTCAGTTGTTTGTTGAAACACAAAGAAGCTCAAGGACATAAAACCCGTTCAAACTCTAATGCTGCAGCGTATACAGTGGAAATGGATTTGAACAACAAATCATGCAAAAAAACAAAAAAATAAGAAGACATAATACCGTTGAGCCATGCTATACCCCAGTACACAATCTCCCGAATAGCGAGATGACACGTAATATGGGGAATGATGAGGTTAACCTCCCTCCCCACAATGTGATAGGCTATCCCAGCCATCAAATAAAGGAGCAGCGCCCGTTATGCAACAAAGTCTTTAAGGAACAGCGTATGGCAATATGCCATGTTTACAAACACAGCCTATTACTAAAATCGAGGTATAAAGTTGTGTCGCTTTAATACATAAGAGACTGCGTTGATTTGATGCAAGGTTGGGGATAAGACATTTGCCGTAAATAGAGAGTCTCATGCGGTCATTGTCACTGGTTCTATAATTATTGGTGATAATATATAGTCATGATTTATATGGTTGGGGTAATAACATATAATTGATTACCACGGCATAAGAAACAAAAGGATGCAAATAACTTACCTATTGGTGTAAATAATGCGACTTCAATACCATTAACAGTGCTCTACTGCCGACAGGTGTCCATAACCTTGGCAGAGTTGTTTATTTCACCTATGGAACCATAGTCCTTTGTGTATGCTAGGGAACGTTGTGTAATGTCAAAATGTAGGCCATTATGCTGGCTTGATGACCAGTTAGCCATAATGCCATTCACGAGGAAGGAGCAAATAGTGGGCAGGCCGCCTCGTGATGAGACCTTCTGTTCCAAGGGTTGTTTGTTTGATATACCTTTTGGACCATATCCCTGGTGTGGTGGCCATAGTGGGAATGCCACTTCACTTCCATCCTGATGATCACGATAGGCCAGCTCTTAATGAGACTTCCTATCCTGCAATTTGACAGTTTATAAAACATGTTTGCTCCCTTTTTTTGTTTTTCATGAAGTGCCTTCCCTATTTATACACAAAGGGTGGTTCAACACTCCTTAAGAGTAGGAATGGTGGAAGAAGTCTTAATATCCCAATAGGAAGGTATAGACCCTTTACTCTTATTGCTGAATAATAATCAAAGAGGATTAAAAGGGACCATCATGATACAGATAACCAATCATAATAGAATTAGTAGAACAATGACAGCAAAAGATGATAAATAAACATGTCTTTCCTTTTGTCTTCTCACCAATTCAGGGAAGTTTCTTATAAAGATAGCGATTTATGATTGACTGATTTCCGTATGTTGTGTTTTTGTTCCCATTACATAAGTGCATAACCCTATTCAAAAAGACTTGAAAGAACATGAGCAATAAGAATCCTTAATTTAGAATAGCAAAAGGAACAAGTTGTTTCACAAGGAAAGCAAAAGCATACAAGTGGTGTTCCTTTTGAGAAAAGGAACAACAATAGTTCACAAATGTTGTTACTTTGGAAAAGGAACAACAAAAACATACAAATGTCGTTCCTTTGGAGAAGGAACAACAGAAATAAAAAATGATGTTCCTTTGGAAAAGGAACAGCAGAAAGCAAAAGTGTTGTTCCTTTGGAGAAGGAACAGCAGAAATAAAAAATGTTGTTCCTTTGGAAAAGGAACAACAGAAAGAAAAAGTGTTGTTTCTTTGGAAAATGAACAACAAAAACACGCAAATTCCGTTCCTTTGGAAAAAGAACAGCAGAAATCAAAAGTATTGTTCTTCTGGAAAAGGAGCAGCAAAAACACGCAAATGTTGTTCCTTTGGAAAAGGAACAGCAGAAATCCAAAATTGTTGTTCCTTTGGAAAAGGAACAGCAAAAACACACAAATGTTGTTCCTTTGGAAAAAGGAACAGCAAAAACACATAGATGTTGTTCCTTTGGAAAAAGGAACAAGAAGAACACCTAATGCCGTTCCTTTTGGAAAGGGAACAGTAGAAACAACAAAACTTTGTTTCAAAAATATGTACACAAATAACTCAAGAAATTATGTACAGACTATAAAGAAAAGTAAATTCCTTAATGAATTATAGGTGAGGAAGACTTCTCTTCCTCCCCCAAAATCTCCATATCTGAATCTTGGCGTAGATGTTGGCAGAAGGACTCCCGAGTAAGTGGTTTGCGATAGAGACAAACACGATGGCCATTTGCCTTAAAGGCATATCCAGAACCATCAATAGTGATTAGTGTAAGGGTACCATTGTGATGTACCTTTTGGATTTCATATGGTCCCAACCAACGAGTCTGGAGTTTCCCGGGGAAGTCTTGAAACCTGGAGTCGTACAAAAGAGCCCAGTCTCCTTTGTGGAAGACTTTATTTTTAATGATAGCATCATGCCATTTAGCTCTCTGCTGCTATATCAGAGCAGTGTTTTGAAGTGCAGAGAGCCTAATTTCATCCAGCTCATTGATTTGTTGTAGTCGATTAGTCTGTGCCTCAGTTAGGTCTAAGCCAACTTCCTGTGTTGTTCGTAATGTTTGGATTTCGAATTCTATGGGGAAAATGGGTTGTTTTCCAAACACTAACTGATAAGGTGAGTGACCAGTGGTACTCCTCCATGTTGTTCTATAAGCCCACAGTGCTTTAGGTAGTCTGGTAGCCCAATCACGTCTATGTGATGCAACAGTTTTCGTTAGAATTGTTTCTATTATTTTATTGCTGCTTTCTACTTGGCCATTTGCCTGTGGGTGGTATGGAGTAGTGATTTTATGCTGGACATGATAGTTGTTGAGTGTTGCAGCTATTCTGTTTCCAGCAAACTGTGGTACACCGTCTGTAATTATCTCTCTTGGAAGGCCATAACGTACCAATAAATGGAACAGGAACTGTATGACAGAGTCTTCTGTGGCTCTTGGCAATGCCTCTGCTTCAACCCACTTGGTGACATATTTTGTTGCCACCAAAATGTATGTTTTCTGGTTTGATGATGGGTTGATTGGTCCGACGAAATCAAGAGCCCATCGCTCAAATGGTTCGATGACTAGATGTGGTTTCAGAGGAATCTCATCTGATTGACTAGGGCGTCCCGCTCTTTGGCAACTGTCATAGGCTTGGACAAATTTCTTTGCATCTTTGAAAATTGTGGGCCAATAATACCCTGTTTGTAACACTTTATGTCCAGTTCTGCGATCAGCAAAATTTCCACCACATGGTTGGTCATGGCAGGCTTTCAAAATGTCAAAAATTTCATCCTCTCGAACGCATCTCCTGATATGTATGTCTGCCCCTGTGTGAAACAGATAGCCCCCAATCCAGGAAAATCTAGTACTTCACTGAGCAATCTGTTTTCGCTCATCAGGGGTTAGATGCTTTGGTAACTTACCTACTGCTAGGTAATTGGCAACATCAGCATACCAGGGTGTTTGAACAGCAACAACAAAGAGATGTTCATCTGGAAATTGATCTTCAACCGCTGCTGCATCAACTGGCTTTGGCATTCTTGAGAGGAAATCAGCTTCCGGGTTTTCTTTTCCAGGTCGATCCTTGATTGTAATATCAAATTCCTGCAATAAAATCAACCATCTAGTTATTCTGCCATTTGTGATAGGCTTGTTTGCTAAATATTTTATAGCAGAATGGTCTGTGTACAAGATAACAGGGTATCCAGTAATGTAATGTCTGAACTTATTGACAGCATGTATAACGGCTAGAAATTCTTGTTCAGTGACAGTATAGTTTAATTCAGCAGGGGATAGATTTTTGCTAATGTAAATTGCATATGGTCTTCTATCCTCTTCCTACCCAAGGACAGCTCCAATGGCTGTGTTTGAGGCATCAGATGATATCTGGAATGGCAAATCCAAATTTGGTCCTTGAAGGACTGGGGTTGTGGATACGAGCTTCTTCAGATCCTTGAAAGCACGTTCACATTTCTCTGTCCAAAGAAAATCAACATTACTAGTTATTGCATACAAAGGTGCAGTAATACGTGAATAATGCTCTATAAACCTTCTGTAATAACCAGAAAATCCAAGAAAGCTACGTACCTCTGTTTGAGTGGTGGGAGTGGGAATAAGCAGAAGTATTTGGGTTTTGGCTAGATCTACCTGAATGCCAGCTGCTGAAATATAGTGTCCTAAAATAAGTCCTTCCATCATCATCATATAACATTTTTCATGGCTTAAACAAAGCCTGGTAGCAATGCAATGTTGTAGGACTTTTTCTAGTGTATCTAGTGTTGGGTCAAACTCATCTCCGTATGGAGTGAAGTCATCCATATATACTTTCAGTCCTTCATTTATTAGGTCTGCAAAAATGCTAAGGATAGCCCTTTGGAATGTGGTAGGGGCATTGCATAAGCCAAAAGGTAAAACTCGGTAGGCAAATGTTCCCCAAGGACAAGTAAAAATAGTTTTGTCTAGATCTTCAGAGGAAATCTATATTTGGTTGTACCCACTGAAGCCATCAAGAAAAGAAAATAATTTCTTTCCTGCCAAAGTGTCTAATACTTGGTCAATGAACGGGAAAGGGAAGTGGTCTTTTTGTGTTGCTTTATTTAGCTCCTTGTAGTCCACACAGATTCTCCATTTCCCATTCTTTTTTGGTACCACCACAAGCAGGGAGACCCATTTACTATCAGAGATAGGGTAGATAAAGTTAACATCTAAAAGAAAATTAAGTTCAGCTTTTACTACCTCTTTTAGATGAAGATTTAGTCTTCTCTGAGGCTGTCTAACAGGTCTTGCATCTTTTTCTATGTAAATGTGGTGTGTACATAACTGGGGGTCAATCCTTTCATATCAGGGTAGTCCCATGCAAATGCTTCTTTATATTTCCTTAACATATGAATGAGCTTTGTTTCTTGTTCGGATGTGAGGTTGGCATTAATGTTTAAGGTTTTTCCAGGTTCAATTTCCACAATTTTAGTATTTGCAACAAAGGTGACAGGGATTGTATGATCATGTGTATCTTTCAGAGGATCTTCCTCTAATTCGTTATCAAATGCTGCTTTTATCATATGACATTGCGTGCGAGATGTGAGTTCAGTTTGACTAATGAAATTATTGATGGCATCATCTTCTGTTTGGTCTTTGAACTCAAGTGCTTCTTGTATAGTTAATAGAGATCTAATGTTATTAGTAAGATATGATACAGGTTGCCTATTAGTTTTTACTATTGTGAAACTTGGCTATGCTGGGGGATATAGCACTAAATTCTTGATATCTGCTCCCCTGGTTATGATCATATTCCCTTGCCGACAACCAATATAGGCATTGGCAGTGGCGAGCCAAGGTCTTCCTAAGATCAATGGATGTCCATCAAGTCGGGTTTTAGGATTTATTATTAGAAAATTGGTTGGATATTCCCAGGAGTCAACCAAGACCATGACATCATGTAGTATGCCCTCTGGCCTAACCACAGATCGGTCAGCCAATTCTAACAAAGTGGAGGTGGGTTCTACAGATGTAATGCCTAGCTTTTAGCAAGTAGTGGTTGTTAAGATATTGATTGCAGCTCCAAGATCAACTAAGGCATTGGGCAGGGTTTGACCATAAATTTGGACAGTTACTATTGGGTTTCCTGGGTCTTCGTATTTAATGGTGTTTCTTTCTGATAATAAGTTCAGATAAATGCGACTTACCTTGACTCTTGGCTTATTGTTATATTCCTCCTTGGTCTTTTTATGCACAATTCTTTGATAGTTTTTGCGTATATCGGGATGTCTTGAATGGCTTGGAGGAATGGAATTTTTATGTACAAATTTTGTAATTCTCCCAGAATATCAAAATCAGGTTGTTGTAGAGGTCGAGGTATGACTAATCGTTCTAGGAACGGGGGAGAGGATGTGGTTGCTTGATTATGAGTTTGTTGTTTATTCACATCCTCTTCATGTGACAGGTGTTCTCTGAGTAACTGATCTTCAATCTGAACTGTTTTATTTCCCTCAGTTTGAATAATACGCCCAGATCTTAACTGAAGATCATTACACTCCCTCATATCGGGTCCTACTTCTGGTGTTTCTAGGATTTGGAGAGATTGGACCGGTCTGTTGTTTGGGTTGGGGTTGGGTTGGGCTGGAAGTTGCGGTCTCAGATTAGACTGGGGATTTTGCTGTAAAGCTGGCAGTGTAGGTTGAGGGAGAGGAATAGTTCCTACTGGCTGATGCATTGGTCTCTGCCAGTTTGTCTGCCAAGCTGAGCTTTGTGAAATAGGGGGAGTCCATTGTGGTGGGTATGGGTTGTTTTGCCAATATGGTGGGGTATAAGGATGGTTCGGCCAACCAGATTGGCTTGTCTGATTCAGCCACAGGTTTATGGAAGGAAATGACTGTGGTGACCAGTTTGGAAATGGGGGCTGAAATTGACTTTGCCACATATTATACTGTTGAGTATTATACTGTGGAGACTGAAAAGAAGAAGTTGGGTCTGGAAACATACCAGTTTGTCGCGGCTGCCACTGACGGCGCTAGTTGAGCAAATACACCACTTCTGGCTCTTCTTCTGCTTCCTTATATACTGCTTTTAGTCCAGGTAGTGAGGGACAGCTTTCCATAGAGTGATCTCTTGTACAGATGGCGACTGTTTGGACTGCATCTAGTGGACACTCCTTATGGCTATGATTCTTCCTACATCTGGGATAGAATATTGCCAAATTCTGTTCTACCTCCATTTTCTTCTGCTTGGCCTACAAAATATCCAATTGTGTAGTCAGTGTCCCTAGTATATCAGTGTTAAAATTTTCTAATAAATTTCCAATTTCTACACACGTTACTCCTTCTGATGAGATTTTATTCTCTCTTACAAACCGATCATGTTCTGCCGGTTTTATTCATGTGCTTCCTCTCGAGCTCCTGATACATAAATCGATAATGTTAGCAAAACTTTCCTGATAAATATCCCCTTTTCCCATAATGTCTAATGTTTCGATCCATTGTTCCTTCATGCCCCTTATTAATGATGTTTTCAACACGTTGTCAGGTAAAGGCAGTGATGCATAAGGAGATCTTTGTCGATTATATTGGAAACGTTCCACATACTCTTCTAATGTTTCATTTGGTCTAGCTATCATCTGAAATATTTCATCTTTTAATTCTCTAGACCTACAATAGTCCTGATATTTTTTTAGAAAAGATTCTTTCATTTGTTCCCAGTTATTTATAACCCCACCACGTAATCCCATAAACCATCTTAAAGCAGCCCCTTTTAGTGTAGAGGGAAACAGTTTCGGTTTCTGGGGGTTAGTGTTGTAATCATATCCCCTGCACAGTACATCAAATTCAAATAAAAATGCATCCAGGTCTTCTGATGTAAGCCTGTGAAATGTAGGGATATGTTGAAGAGGGATTGCTTTCATGGGGGCATTTGCTGCAGAATCCACTATGGGATATTGTAATGTAGAGGTTTGGGTGTTTAGCTGGTTTTGAGCCATTGGGTCAAATATATGCCAATAACCTTCTGGGATATCTAGGAGGGTGTTCCTAGGTTGAGAGGGAATGGCTTTGAGAGGAATAGTTTTAATAGAACTTCCTCTATCTAGGACTATTGACTGAGGATATTGGGTTTCTCCAATAGTAATTTTTGCAGCACTTCCTTTGTCTGGGCTGCCTAATAGCTGAGTTATCCTAAGAGGAGATCTCGGTTCCTCAGTCCCCCCTGTCTCTCCTCCTCCTTCACAAAGATTACTGAAATTCCCTTCCTGCAATAGCTCTGGAGTAGAATTTTCAATTTCCTGAAAGTCATGCTCGTCAGTTTGACTATGCACCTCAGCAAAAGCTACAGATGGTGAACCTGCGGCCTGAAGGGAGCTAGTAGGCTATTTAGAAGTTATTTTCCTGGGTCCTACTGAGGGTTGAGATTCGGCTTTCTTATAGATTTCATCTATGAAGGTTGATCGGCCAAGGGTCACCGGCCCCTTAGCTTTTCTGGCTTTAGTAAAGGTTTGGAATTTTTTTCTGGCTTTTTCTGCTTAGTCATGCACTCAAATTAACTACTAAATCCTATTTAAGCAACAGCAATAAATCTGCAGGAAAGCGGGCAAAGGAGCAGGGCTTTCACATGCTCCACTCGTAGGTTCTTACCTTTCGTTTTCAAAACCCAATTCTTCCCTAGCAGGCTCGTACACTACTCTGATAAAAAGAACAAATGGCTACACTCTTTCCCCGGCAACGGCCCCAAAATGTGGAGCTATAAAAAGGGTCTCTTTCACCTCCAGTTACCTCACATTAATATGTCAATCCGGGAACGTTTTGCTATTTCAAAGAGTGTCTCAATCTGAGGCTTAGCATTTGCCAGAGTAATGCTTGTAGTATAGTTGTTTGAAAATACAAAAGTAAATGGATGCATGTCTACAACTTAACTATTTCAAAAGGCTAAATCACACATTCAGATATTAAGCAGTGTATTAGTCAAGGGTTCGGTAGCAAGAACCCATCCCTTTAGAAAATGATGGAAAAGAAATCGGAGAATAGATCAGGGGTCTGGGAGCCGGGCAGCAGATGCCAATGCTCACTACAGCCTGAGATCGTCCTTCACACCAAAATAACAAATAACAAGAAATGGAACGGCAGATAAATCGAACAACAATGAAATGGAACAACAACCTTAAAATAGAACGGCAATTCTGAAATGGAACAACATTTCAGGAATGGAACAACAATTTGGAAATGGAACAGCAATCAAAGAATAAAGCAGTAACTAAGTCTAACAAGCTGTGAATCTATTCAATCACATGCATTAGTCATAACCAAACATCAATCCTTCATTCTTAAATAGGTACACACAAATGGAACAGCACTGCCTACGGATACATGATGGAACAGCATCGAAAACCATATAAACACAATGTGCTCAATCTGATTGAGTTGTCACTCTAATTAGAAAGCATACGATTGCATCTCAAGATGAAACAGTAATATTCGTGAATTTGATAATCATATAGAATCAAAGCTTCCAAGATAAATTCTGTAATGTTAAGGCACAATCGCATAACACAAAAACTCTGTAATGGAACAATAGTATCCTGTAGAAACTAACCGTATTATACCAACACCAAAAGGAATAGTAATATGATGCAGCATCAATACAACACTTTTTTTTTTAGGAGCATTAATGGATTAAACACGACAGAGCATGTGACATAAACTTTATAAAACACGTCAGATTACTAGATCACGTTGATAAGCAAACCACACAGAAACCACGCGTAATGGTACAAGAGCAAGTGTCCTCCAGGGCTGGGCCCTTAGCCTCCAAGGGTACACCACTTGAGGTTATTCCAGGCTCAAAGATAAAAGAGTAACCAAGATTGTATTAATGCATGAAGTAAAATTATAGTAGAGCAAGTCTTAACAAGACATAATAATCACAGTTTTGATCTTTTTAAAAGAAATTACATAAGAGCATGAAAAACACTTTTAGCTAACAATGTTGCCCCTTATATAAGGGTGACGGCGGAGATATCTATATGCAGAAATAGATAAAACAGCGATCCCTCAGGATCAAGGATCCTGAGGGATTCGCAAAACCGTTAATCCTGAGTCACTTTTTCTCTTTTCTACACCGAGCTGATATCTCCGCTTCCTTCCCTGGGTTGGTCCATTTTGATCTGGTTTGCATGCGATCTCCCGTCGAAGGGACAACAGTTAACCCATCTTTGTCTTTTCCTTTAGGACGACCACTTTTCTTTTTTCCTCCCTCCTGTACATGGAAATGACAATTGACAGTGTTCTATATTAATCTCACATGTTTCATTATAATTCTTTATCATTTTCTAAGTTCATAATGAAAAAACGCTTATAAGTCCTAATGAAAAGATATCGAAATAAGCATCAAAACATACCTTCTTTGATACTCCACAGGCAGTATAACACTTCCTTCCATACTGCAGCAAAAATGACCCCATTTATGGTGCTTTATGGACATCATCCATCATCCATCACATCATATTTAAGAGAAAATTCTAAGGTTCAAGTAGTGGAACATCACATCAAGCATCAACAACAAGTTCTACAACTCTTAAAGGATAACCTCATGTTGGAGCAGAATAGAATGAAACAATAGGAAGATCAACATCGCAACAAAAGAAGTTTTGACGTAGGTGACTGAGTATTCCTACGACTACAACCATATAAATAAATGTCCCTCAAGCAAGCTAAGAAGGATAATAAATTATCACCAAAGTATTATGGTCCATACAAGGTGTTGCAAAAGATTGGTACTATGGCATACAAATTGGAGCTTCCTGCAGCTTCCTGAGTGCGCTAAGTTTTCCATGTTTCATGTTTAAATAAAGTTATAGGTGACAAGCTCCCAGTTCAAACAATATTGCCAAAACTTGACAAGGAAGGGAAAATTGTATTGGAACCAGAAGTAGGCACAAAAAAAATAACTCAACAGTTACGAAGTTGATCAATTTCGGAGTATCTCATCAAGTGGAACAACTTATCCGTTGAAGATTCCACATCGGAGGATGAGAATTTTATACAGAAGCATCCATAACTACTCAAGCATTGAGGACAATGCTTTTCGAAAGGAGAGGGGCATGTTAGGTCCCTATAATACTAGTGATTCCCCCATTACTATTGTCATTGTAGCCCTTATTGTTATTATTGTGCCCCTATTGTCTCCACCTTATTATTAGTGTGCCCCATAGAAACCCACTATTGTTATTGTTGTGCCCTTATGTTATTATTGTTATGTCAGCTTGATTATATTGTGACCCCTTAGACTCCTATATATAGAAGGGAGGTTTAGTCATTTGCATCATCCAAGAATTGTTCATTTGTCTAATGTAAAGGAGGTTGCCCCCTCGAAGAGGCTGAATTCTAAGGCGTTGATCTATCCTTTCTATCTTTTTGTGAGCTGGTTTCATAACACACATTATGACATTTGGTCTTGTAAAATGGAGTTTGTTGCGATGGTGTTGTCGAGGGAGACAACCTTTTTAAAGTGGGGAAGGATGTCAGGGCCTCGAGGCACCTACATGAAGGCGACACACTCGAACACACAAAATTGAAGGTGAGTAATGTTGGGCATGTTTAATCGAACGAACGCGTCAGGTGAATGAGAAAAGTGATGTGTGATGGTGGAGAGTGCGAATAATTATAACAACTGAGTTGGTGGACCTGCACCCAAGGATATACTCACACCCAGGTGGAGCACCAAGTAGCGACAGGCACTCGACGAGGAGCGACAATGGCATGACGTGAGGGGAAAGGAAAAGTCAATGACACCGACATGTGACAAGCAAAGGAGGATAGCATGAGCACCAAGCAAGGACATGCCCACTTGCATGCTGGCAGGTCAGCCCAGGGTGTGCCCGGACGTGAAGGGGTATTCACCCATTAAACAACGGGTCGGCTCGTGGGGCATGCCGACCGGTACGGACGCCCATGGAAGAAGTAAAGTTGTCCCAACCAAAATATACATGTCAACTCAAGTTAATTAAGGGTGATCGAGCGACTATATATTGATGATGAGGAGTAGAATCAAAGGCATTCATTCGACCAAGGCAACTCATAAGAAGAGAAGTTCAAAGGAGTGTGAAGGGAAAAGGGTGAAATGAATAGTTCAGGGAGGCGTACGGTGACCCAGAGTGAAACATGGCAGCTGCGTGTAGTAGTAAGTAGTGTTGTGGAGGTAAATCCCCTCTGCGGACAGAGGCGATCCCTACTAGCCCAAATGGGGTCTAGCAACAATCAAACAATGCTAACATGCAAGTTCCTAATTACAAATTAAACACCGATGATGAGGGACTACCTAGAATCCAACGCTAGTACTTGTAGAAGAGTCGTCGTTCCGTTCCTTTGCTCCAGCTGGTCACAATCCCCACGATCCTCGTGAACGGACACCTGCACATGCAAAGAACGACACAAATACAATCATAAAATCCAAAAGATGCAACTATATATCAGTCAGAAAGGATATAACTCAATCATTATTATAAAGACAATAAGAGTGGAACCATAATGATAGTCGTCTATTATTATTGATAAACAAAGAAGAATACAACCATAGTTCTAACGTCAAATCCTCCTTTGGCTAGGTGATCAGCAACACATGCCTTGCAAAGCTTGTTGGGAATGGGGAACAAGCCTCTCTCTCCTTGGTTACTTGGACAAGAATCTCCTCACT
>APFE030328924.1:0-16252 GCA_000404065.3 Pinus taeda
GCTGCAATATGTCTCTATCTTTTCAATTAGAAACTTCTTTTTACAATGATTCTGTACTGGTGCAGTCCTTTACCAGTACACAGGCTGCTACCTGCAGAGAGCTGCAACCCTCTCTCATTTTCCAGCTTCTCCTAGAAGGGAGCTACAACCCCCTTAGTTCTTATACTAGTTGAGATACTAGTATGTAGGATGCTACCTGCAGAAGACTACAACCTTCTCTTCCTTCCAGGGACCACGTTTCATAAATTTTCAGACTGGATCCACAAATAACATCAACCAAACATCAATAATTTCTGCATCAACCAATCACCTTTTCACCAATCAAAACTGAATCAAAATAAACACTTCTCTGACAACTGTACCCAGATCATAATAACAGTAATCATGCCCCACTTATGAACCCATAACACTGTAGCAATAAACAAAAGAAGCTAGAACATAAATCAAGAGATGTACGCTACTTCACTATTCAGAAACCTGCGTACAGATCTATAAAATCATTCTTTCAAACATTCAGGTATTAGTTAACCCAGATTATCAGATTTATAGATCAAGCGTGCTCCACATATCACAGACCAAAATCATATAGAGATACCACTATTCCAGCCTTAAGATTTTGACCCATCAATAGAACTTTCCTTCTCCTTGTGCTCAGGTTCCTTCCTCATTCAGATCCAGATCTGCACCATAACCAAATCACAGTATTCCAAATCTAGCACTTTATCAGATATTCAATAATTCAGAAGATACCTTGCCAAATGATCTCCTTCCTCTTTTATAGCCTTAGGAATTTCACAATACAACGGACCAAAAACCATAATAATTCAATACCATGGACCCAATACTTGGGATCAACACTTTTGGATGCAATACCAAGGACCAAAACCATAGGATAAAAAATTGTCAGACTAATACCATGAACCAACCATAAGATTTCCCATGTGCGTGCGCTTTTCTCTGCATGAAAGTGCGTGAACTTTTCTCTACATGAAAGGAACTTTTCTCTGCATGAAAGTGCGTGAACGTTTTCTCTTCATGAAAGGAAATTTTCTCTGCATGAAAGTGCGTGAACTTTTCTCTGCGTGAAAGTCCGTGAACCAGAAAATAACTTTACTGCACTATAATTTATCATCTGAGATGAATGGGTTGCCATAAAGTACAACATATGTATCATAATGCCAACAATCCTGATGCAAATGTTGATTGAAATGCTTTTTCTTTTATAAATGCTGCAAATGTCTATCTAACACATAATTTGCTAATGAATCAGTTAATGTGTTTAAGTTTTTGGAAATGCGTTGATATTGAATAGAATCAAACTACGTTTCCAAAATCCTAACTCTTACGAACATATGATAGATAGTTGGATTCCGAACAGAGTAGATACGAGTAAGCTGTAGGATGACGAGTTGTGAGTCTAGCCTGACAACAAAGTCGGCATATGCCATGTGCGATAACATCAAAGAGAAGCTCTATCAACACACTGTACTCAGCGATGTTGTTCATTGACTGACCAATACATACCCCTCTGAAACTCACTAACTCGCCACTTAGATCAAAAATTTCCCAGGCTATAGAAGATAGGTTCTGTATACTATGACTAGCTCCGTCGGCGTATCCAACAAATTATTCCAATAGGTCCGACATCTGCAACAAATACAAAAGTGGATTACCTAACCAAAACCATCACTCTTGATGAAAACAAAAATGTAACAAAAGTATATGAAGAGATTACTACACTTAGTCAAGTATAGTAATGCTTAAGATACAACCCGTTTCGGGGTTGTGACAATGGAATCCCAACGTAATCTACTAGCTCATAGGATCCTTTTTCTAATACCCACTTAACAATGCAGGGCCCATCCACAATGATTGGAACTTACCTGGTCCCAATTTATCAGATTCCAGACCATAAAGTAAGACCAGGTCACCTTCCGAGAAGACACGAGGTTTGACATTCTTGTCAAATTGTGCCTTAACTCATTTCTTAGGAGCTTTATTAGCCAAGGTGGCATCTTGACGGGTTTCACCAGTTGGATTAATTCGAAGAAACAAACCTCTTCCTCTGAATTTCCGAGGAGAAGGTCAACTGCGAGCTTGAGAGATGAAATTTCACATTGAATCAGTAAGACTGCTCCCATACCATACACCAGCTGAAAGGGTGTAAATCTAGTTGCATTTCTCACCAATTTCCTATATGCCCACAAGGCCAAGTACAAGATTAGGTGCCAACTTCATTTGTGGACTCCAATCATCCTTTGCGGCATGCACTTCAGGACTTTGTTGATGGCCTCAACTTGTCCGTTAGCTTGTGGATAATACGGAGTAGAACTGTCGTGGGACAGTCCTAATTTGGCAGAAAATTCAACCATCATGTGATTGCAGAAATGTGATCCATGATCTGTGACTATAGCTTGTGGAACACGAAATCTATAGACTACATGATTGAAAAAGAAAAGAGTATCCATTTCACCACTGTTGTTTAATGTAGGCATTGCCTCAACCCATTTTGTAAAATAGTTAACTGTGACTATGATATACCCATGCCCTCCGGCCGAGGTGGGGTTACATGTCATGAAATTTATGCCCCATTTGGCGAATGGCCCAACAACAACTACTAGATGTAGAGGTGCGGGTGGTATTCTGGTTTTGCAGTCGAAGATTTGACAAGCATGGCAACTTCTGACTGCGATTATGCAATCTTTGAACATTGTTGGCCAGAAGTAACCTGCTCGTAAGATGTTTTGCACCATAGCATAACCAAATTGATGCCCCCCACACGCGGTTGAATGGCAATCATTCAGGACTTATTTGGCCTCCTCATGGGTGAGTCACCTTCGTAGAACTATATCGATACCTCGATGGTAAATTGTATCACTAACAAACATGTAGTCTTTTTCTTGGTATCGAGTACGTCATTATTCTAAGCAAGAAGTATTAGGCCTGTACGTTTGGGTTTGGAGATAGATTATTATATCTCCATACCACGGATCACTTGACGATATCAGAAACAAATATTCATCCATGATTGATGCTTTGGATGTTGAATTGTTGGATGACAATGGGAAGTCGCATAGTAACTCTACGAAAACCAGATATTTCTTTGATTTGGATTTTACGAATTCGAGATCAAACTCTTGCAAAATGGCTATCCATTTCGAATATTTGTCCCCAAGTAACTGACGCGATAGAATGTAAGTCATAGGGTTGAAATCTAACAAAATTGTAGTTTTGTGAAAGAGGACATATTGTCGAAATATCTGTACTGCTTGAACAATAGTAAGAGACAGATTTTCAACATAGGAGTACTTTCTTTCTGTATCATTTAAGTTCCAACTTAAATAATAGACAGGATGTTCAATTCCATTGTCTTCTTGAACTAAAACCATTGCGATGGTTGTATCTATTGTAGCTAGATACAGGTTAAAGTCTTTTTGATATTCAGGAGCGTACATTAATAATTCTTTTATTAGGGTTCCTTTAGAGCATCAAAGGAATCTTGCGCAAGTTGATCCCAGTTGAAGGGCACTTCTTTTTTCAAAAGACACGTATAACCTTTAGCAAGTTCAACGTAATTTGGAATGAAACTCCTCAGAAAGTTTGCTTTCCCTTGGAGTTTTTGAATCTAAATCAAATTTGAAGGTGGAGGCATATCGATGATTTCCTTAACCTCACATGGTTCGAGTCGAATCCCATCCTTAGAAAGTATGAAACCAAGTAAACGACCAGAACCAACACAAAACACACACTTGTGCGGATTGAGTCGTATCTTTTAGTGTTGGCAACGTAGAAATATAGCTCTCAAATGTTGCGGATGGTCAGTCCGCTTTCGCGAATGAGTCAGTAGATTGTCGAGATATGGTTGAATGATGTTCTTGATGTCATGGAAGGCATAGTTCATAGCCCTCTGAAAAGTTGCTCTTGCATTCTTTAAACCAAAAGGTAATTTACGGTATGCGAATGTGCCCCACAGACATATAAATGCAATGTTCGACTGGTCTTGTGGGAAAATATTTATTTGATTATACCTGGAAAATCCATCCATGAATGAAAAGATTTCACATACGGCAAATTAATCAATTATCTGGTCGATGAAGGGTGTAGGTTAGTTGTCCTTTGGACAAGCTTGATTTACATCCCTGTAATCAACACACAGTCTAATCATTCCTTGCTTTTTCATCACAAGAACAATATTTGATACCCAATCAGTTAGAGGAACTGGGTAAATGAAACCATCATGTAAAAGTTTTTCAACTTCTACCTTGATGGCAACAACTTTCTTCAGGTGTACGTGCCGAAGTCGTTGTCCTACCAGTTTGACATCTAGATACATCTTGATTTCGTTTTCAACTATGCTCAAGTCAATGCCTAGCATTTCTTCAGATGACCATGCAAAGACATATCTAATTTCCTGAAAGAGAATGCAATATATTTCCAGTTCTGAAGAGGAGAAAGATTTGCCAACACGAATATTCTCTACAACGTTAGGTTTGGTTGAGATATTTATGGCAATAGTTTCTTCAATATTGGATAGATTTCACTCGTAATCCATTGTATTTACAATATTTGATAGAAAATAAAAAGATGAAGGATGATTAAAGTCGTTGGAATAATCTTCATTGTAATCCGGAAGATGGGAATGATGGTCATAATCTTCCCATGGTGCCTCTCCTATCATCATTGACTGAATGATTCCTTCGTCTATATAATGTACATGTGACCAAGGATCTAAAGAGGTGCCATATTCCTTAGACCTATCTATCCAAACACTCGATGAGCATTGATTTGGGTTTGCCACCCAGGCCAAGAAAATTGATTGGTACAAAATTTCTATTGGGCTTGGAGGCAATTCCTGGCGATGATCCATGCTAACAAAATGTTCGGAAATCTTATGAATCCTTGTAGATATATAAGATATCATATTGCAGGTTTCCACCGTGGCCACTTCCACCAGATTGCTCAGAGGTGGTAGGGAAAAAGTACCCATTAATGTAGGGTCTTTTAGGAGGCCTACTCCGATATTTTGAAACGATTGAGAGCTTCCATGGATCATTGGAATGCTTCTGGTCAATGATTGCAATTCCTCCTTGGAAGGAAAATGTAATTTTTCTAAAATATGTTGACACAACAATAGCCATAGCATAAACCAGGGCCTTTCCAGTAGGATATTGTAATCAAGGTTTCCATCGATAATTTCGACATCAATTTATACTATCTTGACCCCCAGCTCAACTTGAAAGTTACTTAAAATCCCATATGGGGTGTATGTTCGTCCATCAAATGCTTTTAATGTCATTGATGATCTTGACAAGGGTGGTGAGCCTAAAGTTTTCCAACAACTCATTGACATAATGTAGGCAGATGCCCCCTCATCAATGATTGTTCGATGAACAATTTTATTGAGAGCTTTCACTTGTATGAGGAAAGCGAGTTGAACTGGTAACTAAGGTTCATGTACTTTATGGTCAAAGGCCACAAGATTGAAATCCACTGAGTCAATCCCACCTATTGCTGATAATATAGCCTACTTTTGGGAGGGGAAATTTTGCAGTACTTCAAGTGTCGACATAGCAGACGATGATTGGGCTAGATCCTCTACTATATTGTAATTTTGTGTTGCTTGAGCACGCGGATTAAATGTCGATTTGTGTACTACTCCCTTTAGCGTCTTTATTTTTAATTCAGGGATGATGGGTGGCACAACTTTTGTCGAAGTTGTTGTCGAACTACTAGGTTGATCTGTAGCCTTGTTGTTCGACATCTTTGGATTCCCATAATCTTTATTCCTTGTCAATATCAGAGCATCATTTTTCTATTTTGAAATGGACAACATAAGCACTTGGGATGGGGAAGCATTATTGATTGCAACTAGATTGGTTTCTAGGTTTGGAAATGGATCAGTCAACACCACTGAGGTATTTGAACTCTTAAAGAACTTCTTAATCTTAGCTTTATACAGACAATCTTTCATCCAATGGTCCTCATCGCATATGATACATGGTCGATTAGGTTTCTTTTGTCCAGAAGGGTTTCCAGAAGGTTTCTGAGGAGTCAAATCTTCCTGTTTCTTCTTTTTGTTTTTCTCTTTCTTCTTGCCCCCTGGTTGCTTCAGTTCTTTGCCTTTGTCAGTCGACACGACATTAGCCTCTTAGGTAGGAAATTTGTCATTTACTTTTTTACTAGAAACTGCAAGGGATTTACTAGATGGGGCCTTTACAGTTTGCGTACTTGAGGTGCCAATCACACCCTCACCACCATGAGAGTCCCTGTTTGATTTAGGAGGAGGAGGAATGGAAAATTTTGGTCTAGGAGCATCAAGAATTTTGTCATAGAGTGTGCCAGACTGAGTATAGATCATGTCTAGATATTGTGCACGAGAAATGACTTGCTCTTCAGTGACAAATCCTCCCTTAGCCACATCTTCTATAATAGAAGGTAACAATAACTTAATAAACCATTCAGCTAGAAGCTGATCAAGGACATATGTCTTTACCATTCGATGAGAACGTTGCCACTCATGAGTATGACTGGATATGTGAGTGGCTGTTGTCTGTTTAAAATTGGTAAGGAGCTTCATTCATGTTTTGTACCTTATGGGTAGCTGAAAATGGGTTAAAACGGTGGTGGCAAGGGTGTTGAAGTTATCGAATGAAGCTCTATGCAATTTTATGTACCATTTCACTGTCGGACCAGTTAGCGTTCACTAAAAAAGGTGAATCCTAATTGAATCATCATTGAGGGTGTTGGATGAACACCACTAATGAAAGGTCATTACATGATTCGATAGATCTTCACCTAGATTTCCATTAAATTTAGGAATATCTGATGGAAGTTTATGAGGAATCGCTGGCCACCAAGGGGCATAGGATCATTTGTTAACTGATTTAGATATGGTAATTCTAAAGTTGCTACAAAAGGAAACTATTGATTCAGGTTTGGCGAAGCATACCCAGGATAAGATGGGATTGCCTGAGCAGTGGGTCTTTGCATACCAGCATAATGTATTTGATGTTGATAAATTTGATAAGGTTGATGGGTATAACCATTATAATATGATTGTTGGTAACCGTTTTGAATATACGGTTACCCATTACCCGCAAAGCCTTGTTTCTCAAGTCCTCGGTAAGCTTGTTGGAATTTCGGTTATTGATATTGCACCATCCATGGTTTTTGGACCATTTGTTGTTGTCCAATACTTGATGTTTGACCAAGATGAGGGGTGATAGTACCCGTTTGAGCCCGAGTCTCTTTAGTTGAGGAGCCACTAATTGGCGGTTGTGATTGAGTCATGGAGACAAGAGGTTGTTGTATTATGACCTGAGAAACTTGAGGTTGACATACAATAGGCAACGCTTGTACTTACAACGCCGTCACAATAGCCAATGTAGTGGGAATGTTTGACACAGGTTGATTTGGTTGCATTGAATATACAACTCTTGGTTGTTGAGGCAATATTGGTACCCAACCACTGGATGCAATTCCAACTTGACCAAAATTTTGTTGTGAACTCTCATATGATTGCTCTCCCAAAGGGAACAATGAAAAGGCATACTGCCCCCCCTATGGTGGCAATCCAGTGTTTAAAGGGTAAATTGGTCTTTGGAGACTAGACTACCAAAATTGATACTGATGTGAAGGATCAATTTGTTGAGTCTCAACATAAGAAATTCCAGATAAGGTTCTGGATGAACAAATAGGAACAGACCATACTATCGAAATAGTCCCTAGGTGGAATCCATCTAGCAGTTGAGAACTAGCTGGGATAGATGGTATACTAGCGAACATGGTCAGAGTAGCGGCAGGAGGCTCTGTTGTTGCTGTATCAGATGACACAGTCCTATATGTCGATGGTTGTTCAGACATATCGAGTCTATCCAAAATATTTCCTAGAGATTCTATAGGAACTTGCGATGAAGGGTGATCAAAAGAACTAACTTTTGTAGTAGAAGGATATAGGTGGATCCCAGTTCCAAAATGCAAATGGCATACTAGATGGAATATCTTCCACAATCCCTTCTATAGCAATCAGTCCAGGTGGAAGAGGTAGATCGTCGGGTCTGTAAAATATTTCTGGCACCGAAGAAGGTATAGACTTTATAGCAACAGATGTTCGAGGGGTGACACCTTCCGAATCAGCCCTAGATGGAACTGGTTCAAGAATAGAAGTGTTTACCATTACACAAGGATCAGTTCTAATGTCCTCTTCTAACTGCAGAACTTCCTATGTAGAGGCAGGGATACCAGAAATAAGTGGAGTAACTGGAGTCTCTGATGATGTTGAAACACAAGTTTCAAATAAACTAGGACATTTTGACCCAGTTAAACGATATCACTTGGCTCGAAATGGTTTCGTTTCCAGAGTCGAAGACAGTTGACTCATTAGTCTCCGCGAACAATGGGGTTTTGATTGACTTTCTTCCACGATTGTGGATTACTTGATCAACTCAAAATTGAAAGTGGAAAATGTTATTCCGATTTAAATGAATATTATGACGCTTTCACACAACTTTCTTTTTCAATTTTTAAGAGTCGAGAAAAAGCTAAAGATGACTGTAGTCACCTTCGAATTTTAATGAGCCTGAAGTGACAAGTGGTCAGATGGACCTTTTCTTTTAAGTAGTCTGAAAAGGAATGAAAGTGACTACTCTGGAAATCTAGACAGAGGGATTACCAAACCAATCATAAAACTGCAATATACACCTCGGTGGTAAATTATAGAGAAATTGCCGAGGACTTTATGTACAACAGTCAATCTTCCCGAATGTTGTGTTTAGTGCATTGTGATCGATAGAGTGGCAGACATGGCTTCCTAAGGATAAAGGATATTAGCCTATTGTGGTCTCCCAATATATACTCGATGATACGTGGGAGCACATGTCCGTACTAGCACTTTTCGTATCAAAGAGGAGAAATCACCCAACCTACGATGAAAACGATAGTTACTAGTCTTTACGACGCTGAAATATGTCTCTAGCCTAGACTTCTAGATGTTGTGCATTAGGTCCCAAAGCGTTTTTATGTTCATTGAGGTTTATTTTATGGTTGATCTTTCTTAAGAAGTTTTCCTTTCAATGTTCACCACATGATGTAGATGTAAAATTCCTAAATATGTAATCTAAGATGATAAACAGTCGTTTATTTTCTTTTAGCAATGAAAATCCTAGCTACTAATGAAAGAACAATAAGATTCTTTCAACATAGAGCAAAGAGCACACACTAAATGTACTTTTCCTAAATCAATTTCTGCATGCAATCTAAATGAAAATGCACATGCATGTATTTGTTTTTCAGTTTTCTTAATGTGAGAATGACAAAAAGAAAACTAAGTACAGATCTAAACTAATTTTCTTCAAAGCGACACTTTAGCAATTTCTTTTCAAAAACGAAAGGAAGACTAAGATGACACTTTCACTTTCGAATGGAAAACTATTTTCCACACTTCAAATAATTGAAAATTTAAATCAAATACAATGGCAAAATTATAATCAACTATCTAAAAGTGGAAGACTTTACGACACTCTTTTTCTTGACTGAAAACGACAGTTGTGACACTTTTGAATCAAAAGACAACAGTTCGATTAAGCTACTTTTTGCAAAGGAGGACTATAAATGTTGAAAAATACATAAAAAAAACATTCACAATTCCTTATCAATGGAGGTTGAATAATGTAAAGGAATAAAGTTTCAACAATGATATATTGATCATAGACAACAAAACTACTGAATAGAGCTCAGAACAATGAAGAAAAAACCAAAATCTGGAGGCAGAAACAGTCTCATTCAATCATCACACCTGTCCTTAAGGGAAATAGGAATGTGTCTCACTTGCAACACATGGGTGGTGTGATGCATCCAGACTACCAATGAGAGACAGTGCGATTGTCCAGGGATGAGACTGAGCTTGCTTTTCACCCACAATTTGCAACTAAGTTTAGGGATTTAGGCTAAGCTTATGATAGAGAGTAAACACAAAGTATAGGGGCTAATATAATGATGTTATTTGAGCTACCACCAAGGCACTTAGGATGTTTGCAAGTCAGATGTTCAGTTCATAAACCAACCTGAAGATTGACTGAAGCAGCATTGATCTACTTTATAGTTGCATAGCAAAAGCAGTTCGAAGGCTAGTTGGCTTCACTTTAGGCTCCGTCTGTAGTTTATAAAGAAAACAACAGTAACAAACAAACAAACTATTCACTCACCAGTGGAGTCACCATTTTGTTTCCAGGAAAAGTAGTGTCTATTCAGAGCTACTAGTGCCACTAAGATAGGTAGCTATCTTAGAAACAAACAATTCAACGTAACTTGTGTTTTCTTTTACGAGAGATAGATGAGAGAGAAGCAGAGAGCACCAACCTTAGTCATTCAATTGGATCCTTGCTTGTTTCCTCTCTCCCTTGATAGAGCTTTCACCACTCCTTTCTCAATTGTCCCACTTCAAAGAACACCTGTAGAGTCAAAGTAGCAAAATACCATCAAAGCATAGATATCTATAACGATAAACAGTATAGGATCATATGTATATTAACCATACAAATGCATACACAAATACAAGATTCAGAAATATACAAGCATATGGAGGAAAAATCAAATAGCTTTATTGGTAGAAGTAGTAGAAGAGAGGATTACAACCCAGTTGTCTGATCCAACGCCATTGTCCCAGCATGAAAGCCCTCTTCACCTCATGAAAAGCTATATCACCCAACAATACAATGATTGACAGAGAAACCAACAACACTTCCTTACAAAATACAAAATTCCAACCTCTAGATCTCTAGGATGAAGGATCCATATATAGATATTTGCAAGGGGGTGAGTTAGCTTCTAGGATTTTGATTAGCATCATTTCATTGATAGTTGTTGGTTCCACTGGGAGATTTCATGATCTCTTACTCATCCCTGGGTGAATTCAGAGAGGCAAGTGTCATATGAGTAGTTTCTAGAAGATTCTCTGGGTTTCCACCTAGCAAACTGCCTCTGCCATTTGTCTGCTCTCTCTCATTGCACCCTACAGAAAGGATTTTCAATATGCACCGCACCCTCTGTGTGTAACATGTGAGATGCATCGCACCCTTAGCATGGAGCAATCTATATGGTCCATTTTTTACCAGTTCCGAGCATTTTTTCAGGGAGAACTTCTAGGAAATTATGTAATCAATTGACCTTGATCCTTTAGGGTATGAAACAACACTTTTAGGGGTTTAGAAGCCCTTGGTTTATGGAGATATGTGATTGGGGTTGTAGTTCCCAAATATGTATATAACAGATATCAATCATATGATAATTCAAAATAGATACACAATATTTGGAATCAAACTTCTCTTTATTATCTCTTTCTTTCATTACAGACTCTACTAGGCCTTTACACACTCAGCTGTAGAGCCTCTTCCTACTACTATGACCCAAGGTACTTAGACTCTTACTCTATGCTTGCTATCTTATAGACTCTATCCGTTTTCTCTATGTGTCTCTAATTATCTACAACTTAGAGCCTCGCTCTATTGATACAATCCCATGGTCCGCAGACCATGAGTAGGCTGACACTACATTCAAAACTTAGGGTAGACAACCATATGACCCTAACATACAGTTTGTGCTCTGCGCCTGCAATTCACGGAGTCTTTACAACAATAGTACTAAAAACTTGGGCTTTGAGCCCCAAAACATGTTGTGGGGGGATTCCATGCCAAACAAAGTTGGAAACATCAAATGGGAGGAGGAATGGAGGGAAACCTGAGTTCTCTTCTTCTATCTGGAGTGTGTTTAGTACAGTGGAAAGTGATCCGAGAGGTGTGCTTTCTCCCATGTTAGTAGAGGTTGTGTTGTCCATTGTTGTATGTCCCAATGCACGCAACAGGATGTCTCGCTAACTATGGATTTTTGCTAACTCGAACAAACTGATGTCCACATGAGTTTTCTTCATGTCATCTAAGATTTTTTTAGTCTGAAGGTGGTAGACTCACGGAGGCGTTTTGGGTGAAACTAATGTTTGTGTTGTGCGGCAGAGTGTTCTGCAGTTTTTTGCTCACAGACATACTTTTACTTATCATTGTCTTCCCAGACTTGTTCTGTGTTTTGTACTTTGGGGTGGTTGGTGGATTCGCCTTCCTCAATAAGAGTCTCACTTTTTCTTGCACTTTCCCAAGTGCAAGGGGATCCTCTTTTCTCCTAAGATTGGAACAATCATCTTGCTTTAGGTGTTGTTTCTCGTTGTTTGCCTTCAGTGCTGCTTTCCAACACTAATATATGTTCACCACATACCCAAAACTTGACGCTCCATCAGGTGCAACATCTTCATCATTATTTGTGTCTTATGGTTTTTCTTGCATATTATTTTCTACGCCAAATGTATGACTGTATACAAAGCTTACGGCTCGCTTCCAATCTAAAAAATAATTCTATAGGGGATGTTCTTAGTGGAATGAACAGAATTTAGGATTGGAGCACTGATCAAGGTGGAACATAGAGCTTTACATAGTTTTTGCAGTGAACCAGTTGCTAGCTGATGATATGCTTCCTTGTTTTTTCATGGGAAGATGCTTGCGTGCAGATGTGTCCATTTTTCACTGTTTAAGCTCTGACACTTCTGTTTTCAAGTTCTTGACTAGGCGAGTGAGGGTTTCAATATCATTTGTTTACTTGTCCCTACATTTTCTCACCATCATCTAGGACTTTATACTAACATAATTAGAGCTATTTGTTGGTTCATAATCTTTGATGACTCCAATTGCATGCAGGTCTTTCTCAACATGAATAGCCTTTTCATAGTTTTCCAATAGTGTTGGTTTTGTAGCTTGCTTGATGAACTATGGAATGATGGTCGATAGTGCAGATGTGTAGTAATAAATAGTGATGGATTCATGAGGTTTGGTGTTTGTTGCAAACTTTTTCAATATGCATGTAAACCTCTGATTGATGTCTTTAACTTTTCTCTCCCATCCATCTTCAGGCTTCTCAATTCTTTGAGTAACATAGTTGGGGTCTTGTCATCAACAAAATTTTCAAGAAACATGCATTTGAATGCACCACAATTCTATATGGAGTTGGCTGGAAGGCTATGATACCAAGCAGATATGTGGTTGTCCAAGGTACAAGGAAACAATCTACATGCTATGTTGTCATACATACCTCAACGGTCTGCAGCTATAGGTAGAAGTTGTCCAAATGGTCGTCTACCTTCACTGTGATGTTCGTTCTCTTTACTTACTTCAACATCTTGTGTAAATCACCTGGGAGAGCCAATGGTCCCTAAGTCATCCATTCCAAATTTTGGTTAGCCATGTCTTCTTCTTCTTCATCCTCTTGCTCTCCTTTAGAATCTGACGGTTTTGGCTCTGAGTTTGTTAGTTTGTCTCTACCTCTGCCTCCTCCACTTCCTTCCCCTCAACCTCTTATACGAGAGTTTGAGCCCAAGATCACGAGAGTGTCTCGTTCCTCTTGTCAGAAGACCAGAGGTTCTTCTCTGTCTTGAATAGCTTCTGCTAGACCTTCAAGTGTGCTAAGAACTACTCCTTCCACTGATGATACAACAACCCCTGTCGGAGTGGCTTTTGGCTTCATTGATGTGTATGGAAGATCTTGTATGCCTAGCATCATTCTGACTTCTTTTTCAAACTGTTAGATGATGGGACGGATGGAGCAAAGGTGATGATATGGAATTTCATGTTCAGTCCTGGGAGGTGAGAGGTAATCAACTGCAGAGTCGTGCATAGGTGAGAGGGACTATGTGTTACTGCCTTGAACAAATTGTTGATGAGTGAGTGTGAGAGGATGTTCAACCATAAACAACTGGCAGCCCTCCTTCTAGCACTAGAAATGTGGACAATGCTGGACCCGCCAACATTCAAGGGAACACCCCAGTATGAAGTCCCAACTAGACCTCACACAGTTTGGTGTGGGTGTCCCATCCGGTATGATGGCCAGGTTTTCATTATCTTAAAGATTTTCCTGAGCCTGTGCTAATGAGGATAGGAGAGTGGTCTTCTTTGTCTTCGAATAGTGAGGTTTGCATGCCTGGTGATTTCTAGTGTTACTTTTGACATTTGCTCTTTCACCGTAAAGGGAGATGATGGGAGTGAGTCCCAAGTCCTATGGGAGGAAGCCCCAACTCTATTAGTAACATAGAACACAATAAGATGTGCACATCATTCAGAGGAGTAGTCCACATGGATGCAATAATCACAACACATAAGGAAGGATAACACATACAACGCACAACGGAGGATCTCACGTGAGTTTGACGGTCATTATAGCAAGTTTATGTGAAATATCTAACATTTGGGGAGGTAACTAACATGGTTAGATCAAATTTAATAGCTTATCCAACACATGTTCACTAATATATATGTATTACAACAGTTGAATGAGTTCAACTGTTAAACACACGTTAAAGAAACCTGTATTACAAGTGTTCAAGATTAGCCTTACAATAGTTACAACACACATGTGAAAACATGTTGGCTAGTTAGCAGGCTTCTAAATTAAGCGAAAGTTCGAAGACACATTGTTACACCATACATCACTAACCCTATGGGCCAGCTTTTAGAGCCACTACTTACTTCTCAAATAAAAAATTACAGACTCTCAAGGCTTTGTGGGAGGAGTCGAGGTGAAAAATCCTTTGCATGTACAAATGAGGGGGTATTTATAGCTAAGGGCGAAACTGACCCTCATGGCTATTCAACTTCCCTCATCACTATTTGACTTCTATTGACATTTCAACTTCACATGACTCTTCATATGGCAAGTGGGTCTCTTGGACTTCAATGTTACATTACATTGATTGACAGTATGGTCCATAGTAGAGATGTGGATGACATGACTCATGACAAGACTCAACATGATAGTGTTGGTACATTCATGCTACTCTTCGTGTGCATATTGAGCTGTTGTGTTGCTGGGTGATGGATTTCCTCATGGTGTGTCACAGCTTCACCTCCACATGGAAAGGTGTGTGAAGTCTTCGATGGTCGTTGGGTTTGTTTGATGTTGCATTCTCACGTTTCTGCTTGCTTGTATGTTGGCATGCATTGACAGGTTTGTCTGTTCATGAAAAGTGCATGATCATTCGTTTATCTATCCACGAACATATCTCTCCATGATCGTCTACTTGTGAGCACATCTCTTTGCATGCATCGTTCGTTTGTCCATTGGGGAACGTGTCCTTTCGCACGTAGTCTCTTTTTCCATCCCATCTCTCATCACACCATTTTTTCTTGTGTACCTGTATCTATAGTCACTCATGGTGAGATGACATCAAATCCATACACATCCTAGTCTACCATGACGTATGATCGTTTCAGATGCAGTTGAACCGAAGAGAAGAAAAGGTTGCGAGCTTTGAGATGGGATGGAGGAACTAGGTACTATTGGTGAAAATTGTGCAAAAGCCACTAGGAGATGGTGACAAGAAATCTAGATAGACAGTGACTGTTTGCAGGGTCAAGCTTAGCTGGAGTACAAAACTGTCCAATTTTTTAGAGGAGCAGTCTAGGCTGCGAGAATACTGGGTAGACAAGGTCTACACAATTTTTGGAAGGAGCTAGTAGTATGATATTGGTAACCAAAACTGCACAATTCTTGGAGGGAACTGGCAGCTTGCTGCTGGGACCTTGGCAGCAAAAAATGCACAATTCTTGGAGGGAATCGGAAGTCACTTGTTGGAGCTTAGTAGCAAAAACTGTGGAATTCCTCGAGATAACTAGGAGTTAGTTGCTGGGAGTTGCTGGCAGGGAAAACTATGTTGATATTGGGAGGCTAGCTTGTTGATCACCTTTGCATAGCTTCTGAGCTGAGGGGACTCCTAGGTAGCAGAGGGCTTTCTCATGAAATCTATGCAGTTTTCTCGATGAGCAACCGATCGGCTGATAGGTGGGCTAGCTAGAAAAACTGCACAATTTTCTGAGGGAGACAGGGATGGGCACTTGGTGTCTTTTCAACCTATCTGCATAATTTTCTCAGTCGGTAGAGTGAGCAAGGTTTGTAGCCCCTGTGCAATTTTTGAGGTGTGATTGTTGGGTTAAACTCTCCTTTTGACCAACACAAAGTTTGATTGATCAGCTTGCAGGCATTACAATTTGAAATGAATTTCTTGGTGCTTCTTGTTGGGTTGTGTTATATTCTTTCCACGTAGTTAACAGGGGGTTTGAGGGGTACCCGTAACCCCACTTTATGAGGTCCGGGGCAGCGCCCCGGAAAATTTTGGTTTTGGACCCTATGTTAGGTTGGGCGGATCCACCTATGGTTTTGTGCA
>APFE030328924.1:20623-55616 GCA_000404065.3 Pinus taeda
GAACATAATGAAAAATCAAGCTGGTAGTCCTGGTTTTGGGATCCAGTGGGAAATCTCTGTGTATATGTGTTTTATGTGGTATGCTCTCGCATTTTTATTTTTCCTGTGATTTAGAATTCATATGCAGGTAATTTCTGGACGGGGTTAAAATCTACACTTCTGCACTATTGTGGGTGACAGTTAATCGAGTTGATGGTAGGGAAAACATCTGTCTATCAGAGGGTGATCTGGTCATCATCACTTTAGCAAAACAGATAAGTTTCTGAGTGAGTGAAAATATACATACGTGAACTTGCAAACACACTGCTACATGAATTGATGACGAGACAACTCAAATGATCTGGACACATATGCTCAACATGACTGATAGACAATGTGAGCGACAAGCGTGATACTGATTGATCATTGGATGACCATGAGGACGCTTGCGTGACAATGTATATGAATTCCTATGTTATTTCATGGATGTTTACATAGTGAATACAATATGTACACACAAAGCAAAGACCTTGTGTATGACCAGAACATGGTTGCAAGAATGACATAGACATAAACATGAAAAATTTGTATGTCAAATAATCAAGCAAGGAGGGTGTGAAGACCCACTCGAGCTCACCAGGTGAACCCAAGCACATGAAGACATCAAGTAAAAATCTCAAAGGAGGCTCTGAAATTGGATGTCGACCAAAATTATGGAAGGGGTTGCAGCCGCTACAACACAACCTTAACCAACTTTCCACCTTATATTTTAGATTGAAACCACAATTAAACAAACCTAGGAAACTTCTTTTGAATGTATATTCATCTATGTTGTCCTACATAGCAAACATCAAGAAACATCGAAGAATGTTTTTAGCAAAAGGGATTGCTAAGTAAGATGCCTACAAACAATCATAGATTGGATCATAGAATTCAAAAACGTCCTCTTGAAAACCTTGAAATCCTTGAGAAGATAATTTTTCAATTAATGATAAGGAATTAGATTCAAAATCTTTCAAGGGAAAATGAATATGATCATATTCAAAATGCTTGTCAAGATAGTGAGGACCTAACATAACCATCAAAAAATACTTAAGATCCTAAATTTCTTGACAAGTATCTGAATAGCGAGAAGATAAGACATAAATATCACATGATGGGAAACCACTATCATCCGATATACTAGTTGGAAAATGATGAGTTGGATGACAATTGTTAGGAAAACAGTTATGATCATCAGGATTTATTGAGAAAATAGATTCTCGGTTAGAAAAAAACAGAGATAGATAAGTTTAAATATTTTTACAAATGATTTGAACAATATAATCACCTTCCTCACATGTTAAATGTGATAAACCATTTCCTTGTAACTAGTTACAATCGTTGAAGGAATTGAAAATGAATGTTAATATAGAAAACACATGGAACTAGCCAATATACAATGGGTAAGCATGTATGTCAAATAGAGGAATTTCACTCACCAAATAATTCAATCATTCACTAACATTGATTAGGATATTTGATGTCATGAAGAAAATGATTGACATTGTAACATTCAAAGGAAGAAGTAGGAGCTAATTATTTTAAGATGTGTTAGACACATATGAATCCTTCAACCAATGTTGATCTTTAAAATTATCGACTTTATAGCTTTTTTCATCCATGAAAGGCATAAATTCCAAACCTGAGATCGATACAATAGATTTTCACGAGGATGAATTAACAGAAATAGAATCTTCAATCCGATTAGAAACCAAATCTTGAAATTTAAAAGAGTTATATCAAAAATACCAAAAGTCTTTCAAAATGTGTTTTCATATAGTGAAACCATGCAAAGAAAATAACTTTATGAGAAAATCCAATACGAATTAGTTCAAGGAACTCATTATGATTGTGAGAACTTTACATAATCGTCAACAAAATTTCAAGTGGCTCAACTTTCTGAAAAGTCTTAGAACTTTCAAGGATTGTAGAATTGAATTTTGAAAATTGAATTAGATCATGCATGGTTTGTGGATAGCTAATGCTAATAATTTTAATAATACCACTACTATATGAATGGCAACAATCTCTATCACTGATGTGATTTGACTATGCATCTTCAACAAACATCTCACTCAAGTCAAAAGATTCTTCTAAATGCACATGTTAAGATGTATAGAATAGACAAATCTCATGAGTTATCTAAACTAAAGAATTTTCTTCATGCAATACTGGAGATGATAAGGAATTACATAGATCCTTGATTATTTGATTACTTCCTTATTCATCATGAATAACCCCACTACCTTGTGTCAATTAAAAATACATCTCATTAGATGATGAAATTAAAGAGCATGGAGTACCTTATTCACAATATAATGAATTATAAACAATAGGGAACAAGGGATTGTGGGATGAAGAGGTATTTTTCATAATAAAATATCCTTCAACTAAATTATATTATAGATCTAAATCCTTCAAATCAAAATATTCTTTATAAACTGAAATATTAGTTCGTACACTTGGGTGTTATCATCATATACATCAATAGAGTGATCATCATTGGAATGATGGTTTCCCAACACTATAGTCTGATTAATAAAATTTGTTTCATTTGATTGACTATCAATATGAATAGGTTCCACATCAACCAAGAATGAAATAACACCATCTTCATAGAAAATACTTCGAAAAAGTGAGGAAATATTGAAAGAATATCCACCTTTGAGCTCGTCCACCTATCCAATATGACCACCTTGCTCCTAATCATTATTTATATTGATAGAAGGGTTTGAAAGAGACTGATAAATAAGATCAAGGGGCAAGGGATCACGAGAAAGAGATGATAGAGGAGGAAAAAAATCTAAAATTTATTTAAGGCTGAAATCATGCGTGTGGCCCAGCTTGAGGAGTGGAAAGATTATTGTTTTCCTTAAGCTTCATAAACCATTCGAAGGTTTCCTCTATTAGATCTAGATCATGGGAAATATAAGAGGGTTGAAGGGATGAATCCACTATTTGATCTTCATATTTTCTGATTTCAATAGCTTAAAAAAAAGGCATAAGAAAAAGAAGAGGACAAGGAATGAAAGGGGTAGTAGATTCCTCCTCTAAAATTAGAGGTGTTTCATGGTTTACAAAATTTGGAAAAGCATAAACATCAAGGGATTGACACTTGCGATGTAAATATTTGAACTAAACGTTCAAAATTTTGTTTAAAGAAATCCCAATTTGTATCTTCTCTAGGAAACTCATAACATAATGAATAAATCTATTTATATAAACTCATTCTTAGTTGGTTGATCCTTTTAAGGACATCTTGGTAATCATAACTATTGACGGCTTGATGAAGTTCCTTGAGGAATTGATTGAAAGAATGAATGGATGGTAAAATATGATACCATTAGTTAAATTTACCTTCAAGTCTAAGGAAGAAAATAACACAAGCAACATATTCACCTTCAATTCTAAAGATTCACAAAACTTTAAAAACTAAAAAAATGATGATTTATCGATATATCACCCTCACCATCAAAATTAAACTAATACAAGTCATAAATTTGTTCCGTGGAGATGAAAAGTTTCCTAAGGGATAGGTTAGAGACACATTATGGAAATCTAATTTGGGGATGATCGATTTATGATAACATATTCAAAACAAACTCAATGGGAACAACTTTTTATTTATCCCTCCTTGTATTACCAAAATGTTGATGGCGATGGATACTACCAACATACAGGGAGTCTACCAGATGTGAAGTACCAATTATACCTCACACCATTTAGAGTAGTAGCCCCATCCACGGTATTGACTTGGCCACCATAACTTTAATATTTTCCTTGGCTACAATGTATAGCGTAACAAACTACACACACATCAATTGAAATAATCAAGTAAGTTGACAATGTGGAGAACCAATTATAATGTTTAAAAGGAGACCCTCATGAGGGGAGACCAAAATGGAGTCTCTAGGAGGAAATAAATAGTACTATCGTAGGAGAAACATGGGAGAAAAAGAAAGTATTTGTGATTTACATAGTGAAATAGTTCACTTAGAAACATGAATCATTAAAGCAACTACAACACACATTCAACAAGATAAGTACCAAAGCCAATGAATTATTTCAATTTCTTTAGTATATGTGAACAAAATACATACCAAAAACATATAAAGAATAGTCTTACTACCTTCATGATACATGCATGTAAATGTGTTGGCTCATTGAGCTTTTGATAATTAAGAGAAATATCCAAGTACATGATTGCAATGGTTAACACTAGTTCCAATAGTGGAAGATTAGGTCACTTCTTGCTTGTCCAAGGAATTATCTTCACTCCTATGTCAAGCTAAAGAAGCTGAAGCTAGCTTGCCAAATCCTAAGCCTCCAAAATCCCTTTTATTGAGTTATGAGGTTGTATTGATAACAAGATGGGTGACCTCTCATCTCCCCTTATGAATGTTGAGCTACCATCATGTCTATTGGACTCCTAAATGACCTTTGAACTTCTATTTAACTGATTTGTCCACATGTGACTTTTCATATTCCACATGTGACTCTTGGACTTCCAGATAGTAAACTTTGTCAGTTTCTTGAAAATACATCATTGCATTGCACATGATGATATGGTAGGACACATTGACACATATAATAGTGTAAGATACTGGTAGAATCCATGACTTGGTATTGATCACATGGAACTCCATGATGATGTGGCAATGATAAACCCTTCCCTTTGTTGTTATTTCTTTAACTTCTTAATGATAAATCTAATCAATACTTAATATTCATTAAAGATATTCTTTTCTCTTTGTCTTCACCCTCTAGATAGTCTTGGATCAACCTTGGAACCTTCTAAGTCATCTTGGAATGTCTTAATTCTATCATGGTCCAAGACCTACTTCATGCCTTCATGATGGTTCTTCTTTTTTCTTCTTCTATGCGAGTTCTTATTTTCCTCCTCTCCTTGTTATCTTCCTTAAGCATCACCTTTAATTGTTGAGGAATTACATGTGCCAATTAAGATCACTCATGACGAGGTAAAATCATTCTTGAGATCATTTATCATAGCTCTATATTTCTCATGGAAGATGTTTCTTGTGAAGGCTTGTGAAAGGACTTGCGAAGGAAGGGATAGATAGGGAGGGTCGAGTTGAACTCAATAATATCTTAGGAGGGCACTATTTTTCACTATTATTGCACCATGCACTTTGTAGAAGGTGCTCTTCAAGGTCCAGACTATGTAGTGGGAAAGCAAAAGGAGCAAGTTTGATAACAACATAGGTTTTCTCAACAATGACTAAATATTCATCTAGAATGCATTTTTCCTCTTATCTTAGAATAATTTTTCCCAACATTGGATGACTATTCATTTGGATTGCACTTTTCACTAAGGGAAGTAGTGGGAGGTAGGTCACTTAGCCTAGGAAGCACTTCACAACATTTTGGAGGGAGGAGGGCCTTTGACTTGTTCATTTTTCTTTTGCAAGGGGATGGAAGAGGTCCTTTATATTAGTGAAAGGCATAGGTGATCAAATATTAGTGTAGTGATTCAATATAAGAAAGAAGGGTTAGGTGACCATACCTGAAAGGACTTAAAATGCACATTAATTGGAGATGACCTTGGAAATAAATTAGTGCAAAATATTTGGTGGGAGAGTATGTACCTGAGGCTCATGAATATTTTTTTCTAATCACCTAGTAAGAGGGTTAAAGCATTCACAACTTGCATTGGGCTGGAGGACCAAGAAGATTTCCAAAATGGCTAAGTGTGGGTCTAGTAGAGTAAAAGAGAGAAACACATCCAAACATGAATCAATCATGGATCACATACATGGAATCCATCAATAAAAGCCACAAGAAAAAAAGGGACTCATGAAAATTAGTCACACCTTGAAACAACAGCAAAGAAAAATGTATTTCTTAGTGCCATATTTAAAATGCCAAATTGTGACACTTCGAACATAAGTTATGACAGAAGCATCGAATGTGAGAAAATGGTCCTATAAACTATAGGGATGTTTCTATCACATATTCTAATGGTATATATGACTATCTACTATAGAGAGTGTGCTAGAGCTATCTCTAATGATGTGGAAATGTGTGATACACATAGGAGTGAAAAAAAACTAAAAGCAACACGTGCAAAAGTAAGAAAGCATGAAAAGGGCACTTGCAAGCACTAAAGAAATTGAAAGTGACACATGCTAGAGCAAATATAACATGAAAATGCCACTTTTTAATGAAAAATCAAGCAAAAGTGACAACCGTCAAAGTGAAAGCAACATTTTTGAAATTAAAGGCACACAAAAGGGAAAGTTGGGAAAAATCACTAAAATAGAAGGAAAATTGCAAACAAAGTGAGGGAGATTGTCAACAGAGAGTGTTCATTGACTATCGACATGAGAATTTCAAAAGTACTAACATGATGGTCTATGTTATTCCTGTTTAATCTTTCATAAAATAAGTGTACTTATGAATTCACGAAGGTCTAAGCATGCGTGGGCAGGTGACATTCACACTCAAAACCTTATATAAAGAATACTTCAACACAAAATGTAGACCAGCCATGAAGTGCAATGAGCCAAGATATTTTACTTATAAATGCATCATAATTACATGGAAAAAATATTATTAATAGTGGAACTTAAAATCACATAATACCATGCATAAATAATAAGATAAGCATGAAACCATGACACAAAGATTTGATTAAAGAGTTCATCCAATTTGGACTAAGTCTCTGGCCCTACTCAATAGTGGGAAGGCCTTCATTCATTAAGTGGCATAAAGAGAGATAAAGTACAAGCATCATTTATTTACAATCCCTATACCTCCAAGAGGGAATATGAATGAAGAATGGAGAGCCCATATTTAGAAATGGACAACACCACTATAATCATGGTGAAAAGTCATGTAGAATTGCCTATTCGAACACCCAATTGAGAGAAATGAAGCTTTTGCACCCTCTCGGAACCTCCCTACTGCTCAAGGCAAGGTTCCAACCTACTTTCAGGGAGAGTTACTACTACACACAATGTTTTATGAACTATCATGCCAGTGTCCTCCTTTTTCCCTATGCAGATTGTCCATTACATAACCTTGATCAGTTGATTCCTTAATCTTGGGTAGTTCCAATAGTGGACAAGTTTTGCAATGGTTCATTTCCACTAGAGGATCTTGGGCTTGGAATAGTACACAGTAACAACCTATTTAAACATAGCATAAACCTATTAACCACATGCTAATCCCTTAACTTGATAGTTTGAACATCCACGACAATAATATACTAATGCAGATAGTCTCATCACAAATCGCAATCGGTGTTTTCAATCAACGGATAGTCCTAACCTTTGTGACAAGAGGCCTATGAAAATAATGGGCCCAATGGGTTATTAAACATAGTGTATAATATATCGGATCTAAAAACCATCACAAATCGCAATCGATGGGAACTATCGAGTCTTATGGTTTCTAAATGTGGCATGCGATATGCAATTGCAATATCACAATCACATCCCTGACTGCCAGGGGTTGATTATGTAACTCTTCACCTTTACAATGTGTGATCACATTGTAACACTAATCTTGTTGAGGCTGATTCTTTACTACCGACCTCTTCCGATCTACGATTTCAAAATTCGGGACCAATGGTGGCTTGCCACTTGGAACTTCCCCATTCGCTGAATAATTTTTCCACGTCACCTTCTCTTGCCACCTGTCCAAGTCAAATATGAACTTTGACTTCCTCTAAATTCTTCATATGAGCTTGGATTCCAGTTTCGTTTGCATCATTAGAATCAAGATGAAGATAAATTCAATATGATGTTAAGTTCATCCAAATTCTGCCACTTTGAGTTTTGAGCCTTATTACCATGCCACTGGTACTTCTTAGAGTTCTACCTGGATCAATCCTCCCCACTAAGAGCTTTTGGACTGCCCAAAACATTTTCAATCAATTTTTCTTTCTCCATCCACCAAATTTTACTCAAATTCATTCATTTGAAGCCCACATGAGTGTACTCCACATCTCCCCACTGTGAAGTTCTGGTTTTCCTGTCGAGCATGATATGTTTGGGGAACTTGTCTAGATACTCTGATTCATAATCATCCACTGTAGGAATCTATGCAACCTCTTCAGTATCCATAACCAATGGAGGTTCATAAAGATTCATGTTTTCAACATTTACTACTGAGTACATTTGCATATAAGTAGGCAAGTCAAGATGAAAAACATTGTCTCCAATCTTTTCCAATATGGTGAAGGGACCATATCGAATGGATCTCAATTTCTTCCCTTCGCCCATCATTCTATCCTTTCTAATGTGGAGCCATACCTTTTCCCTAACTTGAAACTGATGGTTAACTCGGTGCTTATCATGTCTAGCTTTATACCAAGCGAGACACTTCTCCTACTACTCTTGTACTGCCTAATGAATCACCTATATACGCTGAATAAAGTTTCATGCTTTGTCCCTATAATTTGTTCCATTTCCATCCTCATATTTCCCAAATACCATGTCTAAGGGACCTCTTGGTAGATAACCAAAACATGTCTCGAACAGTGAGATGTGTGTGGATAAATGTGCTACTCTATTGTATGCATGTTGCATATAAGGAAGTTGTTCATCCCATAACTTGGTCTATTTTCCACAATAGTCTCGTAACAAGTGTACCATGGTGTATTTGATGACCTCTGTCTTCCCATCGATCTGTGGATGAAATGTTGCACTTCTTTTCATCTTAGTGTCCATCATTCCCCAAAATTTGGTCTAGAATTATCCAAGAAAGGGAGAGTCTCGGTCTCACACAATAGATGTTCGAAACCCAAAATGGACCCAGACATGCTGAAAAAAGGATAAGCAATCTGCTTAGTAGTGACCTACTTTTTACAAGGCATTAAAATACACATTTTACAAAAATGATCCACGATGACATATAAATAGTCGCGATATTTCCTAGACATAGGAAAACCACCTACAAAATCTATGGACACATTTTCCCATGGTCGAATAGGAATAGGGTGTGGCATGTAGAGCCTAAGTTTTCTATTAGAGGGCTTTGAAACAGAATGTAAAACACAACCTTTACAAAACAAGTCACAATGTTTTTCATATGAGGCCAAAAACAAGAAAAACATCAATGGGTATGCATAATTTTCATATCCCATGTCCTACTATAAACAAGAATATCGTACAGATATACAAGTGAAAAATTATCAAGAAATGGCCTAAACAAATCATTCATTGTGCTCATAAACATGGTCGGAGCATTACAAAGTCTAAATGGAATTACCATCCATTCGAACAACCTATGCTTGGTTTTGATTGTAGTCTTCCAAATGTCATGTTCTGCAACTCTAACCTAGTGATATCCACTATGAAAATCTATTTTTTTTAAATAGATAACATTTTTCAATTGATCTAATAATTCATCAATGCAAGGTAGAAGGCATATATTATTCACCATAATTTTTTTTAGTGCCCTATAGTCTATGCACATTCTCCATGTGCCATATTTATTTGGCACCAACACAATCAATGAGATGTATGGAGAAGAACTCTGTCTAATGACCCCTTGACTTAGCAATTCCTTCACCGATTTCTTGATCTCCTTCATATTGATAAAAGTCATCTTGTACATGCCAATATTCAGTAAACGAGCATCCTTTTTTAAATGGATCTCACGTTGGATTTCTCGTTATGGTGGAAATCCTATTGGTTCTTGAAACAATCCATCATAGTCAGAAAAAATTCTAAAAATTATTTCTTATGATGAAGATCACAAACTTCGAAAGCGTCAATTTTCTCAGCCTATTTCACTCTCACTCCCATGAGAAGGTACCCTTTACCAGAATTAACCATAGTTTAATTTTTTTTCACTTACAAGGCTAGCACTAACTTTCATATGATGAGATCTGACTATATATTCTACCCCGTCCTTCATGAGGTGGTATTTATTTTCGCGCCAAAAGAAAAATTCCTTTCTGTCATACAGATATGGACTTCCCAAGATAATTCCACAGATATACAAAGGCACAACATCTAACTCTACCTCATCAACTAATTTGGAAGCAATAACAAATTTGGCCCTACACTACTTGGTTACATGTAATTTTTCTTTATTGCTTACCCAACCAAGCGGGTATGGACTCAGATGAGGCTTAGTTTCGTGGCCTAACTTTTTAACTAAGGACTCTCAGATAAAGTTTGCTTGGGCACCTGAATTGAACAAAGCTTCCACATTTTTATGTTTTATAATAACCCTAATGTGGAATAATTCAATTCTCTTTCATTCATTACTTACAAGCTTATTCAAAGAACTAGTACTTGCAATAGAATCAGAATTATGATTAACATAAAGAGTACCTCTTGCACCCATGACTCTGATCAATGTCTAGTAATCAGAATCTCATCCAAGGTCCTACTGCGTTGTTGCCACTATCTTCTACTTGCCCTTTCCACTGAATATCTTTCGTCTCATCTCCGGATGTAACTTCAAACAATGCTCCTCTTCATGACCTTCTCTCTTGCAATGCGTGCAATATGGTGTTTTTTTGTCCCCTTTCTTGGCTGTGATGGTCTTCTTATCCTTCCCCTTTCCTTTCTTCTGGAATTTGCCATGCTGAAGGTTGAATGGTGTTTTCTTGGGTTGATCATCTCTGTCATTCTTGCCTTGACTTTCAAGATGAATGTCCTTTATGCTAGCCACATCAATTGTAGTAAGCTTGAATAGTAATAGGGAATGTCTTATGTAACTATGTAGTGCACCAACATACTTAGTTACAGACTTAGGCGAATTTAATGAGATGCCCAAATTCAATATTTGTTTATGAAATTATTCAGTGAAGCTTTGTACATTCAGGCCTTTACATTTCCTTAGATATTTCCATTCCATTAGTGCCTTTTGTTTATAACCCAAAGGGTAAAATTGGTATTTCAATGCAGAAAGAAAATTGGACCAAGAGGAAAGAAGGTTACACAACTTTTCACTGCCCTTCTACAACTTGCTCTCCCGCCAAATGAGAGTGATGCCTCACAGCTGAAGAGATGCTAATTGGACCTTTTCCTCATCTTATTTGATCTGATGAATACGGAAATAAACCTCTATATGTGTTATCCAATTGTTAACTTTGTATGCAATATACTCTCCATTATACATGGGTAGGTAAAACTTTACATCTAGCTTTAAGAATGGTTTCTTACATGTATGTTTGGAATCACGATTAGATTGATGAGAACTATCACCTGAAGAAGGAGAGGGAGGAGTCTCTTCTCCACCACCTTCATGATTTTCTAATCTATTGTCATCAACATCTTTCTTCTTGTTCCCAATTGCATTCTCATACTCTGAAACTAGATCCACTTTCTCTACCATATTGTATAACACCTTGCGGAAATTTTGTTCCTCTTCCCAATGAGATTCTTCATTTTCCATGTTTCTTCTTTGTTTTTCACATCCTAATTCAGGATCAAAGGACTCAATACTTCCTTCGCCTTTTCACATCTTATTCCGGGTTAGCATATACTCATGCAATTCATGTCAATAAAGACCTTCTCTGTTATGAAACTTGATCCAAGATATTTTACTTGTAGATGCATCATAATTACATGAATCAAATATTATTAACCATGGAATTTAAAAGAACATAAAACCATGTGGAAATAAGAAGATAAGCATGAAACCATGACACAAATATTTGATTATGGAGTTCATCCAATTTGGACTATGTCTCCAAGCCTTGCTCAATAGTAGGGAGGTCTTCATTCATTAAGTGGCATAAAAAGAGATAAAGTACAAACAACATTAGTTTACAATCCTTTTACCTCCAAGATAGAATATGGATGAAGAATGGAGAACTAATATTCAGAAATAGATAGTACCAATGAAAGCCTAACAAAAAATCATGTAGAATCACAAATTTGAACATCCAATTCGGAGAAATGAAGCTTCTGCACCCTCTCGGAACCTCCCTGCTACTCAAGGTGACATTTCGACCTACTGCCAAGGAGAGTCACGACTACATGTAAGGTGTTTAGAACTATAATTCCAGTCTCATCCTTTTTACCTATGCGGACTATCCATTATATGACCTTGATCTGTCGATTACTTAATCTCGGGTAGTTCCAAAGATTAAAAATGGTTCATTTCCACTAGAGACTCTTGGGCCTGGAATAGTACGTGTAAAAACCTATTAAAACATAGCATAAACCTCTTAACCACATGTTAATCCCTTAACCCAGTGGTTTTAATAGTGGTTCCAATAATCCATCAGTGCAAATAGTCTCATCACAAATCACAATCTGCATTTTGAATCAGCGGATAGTCCTGACATTTGCAACAAGCAGCCTACAATAACCAAAGACCTGACGGGCTATTAAACACAATGTATAATATATCAAATCTGAAAACCATCAAAAATCACAATCAGTGGGAACTAGCAAGTCTTATGGTTTGTGAATGCAATGTATGCGATATGTGATTCTGATATCGCAATCACAACCCTTACTACTGGGGATCGATTCTATAACTCTTCCCCTTTGCGATGTGCAATCACATTGCAACCCTAATCCTATCGGAGACAATTATTTATCACTGGCCTATTTCGATCTACGGTTGTGAATGCGGGACCAATGGTGACCTACCACTTGGCAGTTCCCCATTTTCCAAAGAATTTTCCACTACATCTTCTCCTGCCACTTGTCCAAGTCATACCTGAACTTTGACTTTCTCCAACTTCTTCATATGAGCTCAAATTCGAGTGTCATTCACATCATTAGAATTAGGATGATGATCACTTCGATCTGATGCCAAGTTTATCCATATTTTGGCACTTTGAGTTTTGAGCCTTCTTACCATGCCATTGTACCTTTCAGAGATACACCTGGATCAGACGATGGGAAGAAAGATCATAAGATCCTAAGTAGGCTCCTAAATTCAAGTGTAGGCAAAAAATTTGATGGTGTTGATCTCAATGTCAACAACGTTACATATAAAAATTTCCCCAACCATATAAGGAACTTATAAAGCTTAAATTTCAAAGGTATATAACTAATCAAATATGTATAATTCTTTAGTTGGGATACAACTATTCCAAAATGTTTCAATTGCAAGAAGCCATGAATTTAGTTCATAATGTACTTAGCTATAAATTTGATATGTTTTTAGTAGAATTCCAATTAGTATGATGTGCAAATTCTATTTGTGGTTATTGTTATCTTTTCTCATAAAACTTAAATGCGTGCATTTGTGTATCTTTTTCTTCACCACTTTGTATTATAAATTAGGTCACATTATTTTTCTATATTTCATTATTCAATGTTACATATTGTACCTTGTCACTATATATTGAATTCTAATTCCTATATTTTTAATGATTACATATCTATGTGCTTATTATAGTTTGGAAATTGTGCAATTTGTTGTCACTACCTTGTGAAGTATTTTTATTTTGACAAATTTCGGTGTAGCTTCAAGGAATTCCTTATCCATGTTTTTTTATAGTATGGGAAACATCAATGCATCATTTTTATCGTCCCACACTCCATAACCCAATTCATAGGTTGCCTCCACATTATCATATATTTTCAAATATAAAATTCTTGGCATATTTTGATTGGCATAACCAATAATATGGAATAGTTTAGAGAACAGAGGTTCTTCATCCCAATCAGAGCCACTAGAATTGAAAAATGCATATACGTCAAATCCCTCCATGAAGGAAGTAATTTTTCTCAACACGTGAAGGCTGAACACCCAACAAGAAACTTTTTTTTTCTTAGTATAAATATTGTAAACTTTCCTAATTATTATTTCAACTTCCACAAAGGATTCCAACATTTCTCATGGTATCTCTAATTTTATGCAACAGTGGAAGGCCAAAATAGCATCCAAATTGTGAAATTCATGGATACCAATATTTAATAAAAATTCCTAGATTAAATACATTAAATCTTCCTTATGTTTATCCATAGATAAAATCCTCTACACTTCTCTCGTAATTGTTTTCTATTCTACACTTGTGTTTGCTTGTTTGTGGTCCTTTTAATCAAACAACTCCTTCAATCTTAACAATTACTGAAAGATGTATACTTCACCTACTTTAACATCTAAATTTATAGCTTTTTGTTCAAAAAATCATTATGGAGAAGATTTGGATCTCTATAGAATATCCATATTTTTTTGTCCTCAAGTAGATTTATTAGCAATCTTATTCTTTTTAAGTGTAAAGGTTTTTTTCCCGCTTCTATCAATGTTTCATCATTCCTTATAATGTATTGGATGTGCATGGGATATATTTCCATTAATATATTTAGATTTTGTTTATCAAAACATATACCTCCGTAATGACATTAGGTTCTACAAAAGAGGGTTTTTAGCAAATTATTATGTGTTTGTGTATAATATGATGCCCCCATACGAGATGAGTAAGCTCCCCTTTATCCAAACTAGACTAAAAGTATTTCCTTTTTCCTTGGAAGTAATAAACCATAATTCTATCTTCTCACTAGCAAATGGAAACCATAGAATAGTGGTAAGAAAAGAAAGGAGAGAAAAACCTTCGTAGCCAAATTTGTAGTTCTGAATCAGTTCACAAGTTAACCCCCTCATTCTAATTTAGTAAGACATTAAGACATTGTAATGTTTGGTGATCCTTTAGTAGGTAGAGGATTTGTTGTGGATGTCAGAAGGATATTGTTCAACTATAAAGGGCTTCAATAATTGTCCCCTATCTTTCAACATGGCATAGAAAGTAACTCTATGAGAGGGGAACAATAGGGCATGCTCCAACAACAAATTATCAACATTGACACACTAGCAGAAGAAAGAAATAATAGACAATAGTAAAATAGGGAAATAATTTCCAGAATGATATCCCAAGTTCTAGATGGGAATCAAACAAATATATTTTAGACTTGCGAGGACCCCTCCTAAGAAAATTAGAGGTAGAAAAGAAAGAGATGAAACTTCGAATTATTAGGTGTTAGTATAATGTTTATTAAAATTAGGGTATCAAGCTTACATGGATGAGAAACTGAGATTTTCTTATCAACTTTTCTTGTTTTATGACATGATCCCAATTGTCATATAATTACCTACTCTGACTTCCAATTCAAATTTTAAGTATGTAATATTGAAAATAATCGGCTGAGGAAATTTTAGTTCTGAAAAATTAGGATGTGAAAATTCAATATGCTATTTATTATTTCCTACATACAGGGGTTTTGGAGTAAGGTGTAGAGAAGGATATCAATTTTTACATTTATAGGAAAAGTAGGTGTAGGTGGTAATGATATTATTGTAGGTGTAGTCATGCAAATCGAAATATATTATATGAATCAATGGTAGTTGAGTCAAACATGACCCACTTCCTATAAACCATATCATAGACAAATAATTCAAAAAAATTGTACTAGAGACATATTTTGAATCCACTAGTTTATTTCGGCTGAATTTGGTTAACTATCGTTTAAGTTGCAACATCTAAAACCATTAATCCATTAAAAGTATTGGGTAAAATGAAAAAGTTTGTACATCTTATATATTTCCTATTTCTTCAACACATTTTATCCAAAGTATGACATAAATACAATAAACTATTTCTTTTGTAGTGCTTATTCTACTATTGAGAAGCATCAAGCACCTCAAGTAGCTTGTGTTCATGGGTGAGATGGCCCTTAATGGTGAGAACTAATGAATAGCTCTTTGCTTCTAACAAACTTCAATGACAAGGCAATACTGTTCTATCAAGGTTATCAAGAATCATACATGGGCCCAACTACACATGTGTTTCTTTGAGGGAGTGAATTCCTAAGTGGTATATCACACCACGAGTTTCACAATTGCACCATGACCCAATGGGCAACAACAATTTTCTTTGAATTTCTACAATACATAAATTGATCCACATTTTTAAGAAACTAACATGAATAATTATTAGTTGCTGAACTATTATCTTATTTTTTTAATGATGTGTATCCAACCTATAAATGACACTTTTCCAAGCATTTTCAACTAGTAGAATTATTGATCATCTAACTATCTCTATATATTTACTTATCCTTACATGAAACATTTTATTTTATCTCCTATTTTTAATATTTGAAGTCTTTAGTTATATATTAATCCTTATGATCTTCTCCCACATACTTTGTATTGCATGGATTTTCTAGTTCAATTTATAATGCTCATTACTTAGTTCCTTTCATCTCCCATTAATATCGTATTGGAATAAGATACACTATAAAGTGAGAGGTTCTCCTTTATGGATTTTAAATATTTATACCTTGTCGCATATGCATTTTCACCTTGTGTGAAAAAATCTCATTCTAAGTCTTTGCCCAACTCTCAAAGACTTTACAATGAAATGCTTCAATTTCAAGATCCATTTGATAATACATTATTGTTAATAATGGAAGAAAAAGCATCATTAAGAGAACTCGTTTTATACTTCTGGAAACAAAATTGTATGTTTGTATCCTCATAATTTCAGTATTTTCTCTCAAATCCTATGTTGTAACCTTAGATGTATATTATTATTTACTTTACAATGACTCTTTCTTATACTTGCTAACTGCCAATGCCTATGAAACTCCGATTGTTGATTAATGGCTTAGAGAATATAGACTTGTGCCTCTTAGGGGTTTCATTTTGAATAATGTGCCTATTGTTTTTGTAGTTTATGACGACAAATGGTAGTTTGGTACAAGTCCCCATTCACATATATGTTACAAAATATTTGTATTTCAAAGTTATGGATGATAATTATGTGTACAATAAGGGTAAGCTATGTTCATATGTACTAAAAAATTGAGTTTTTCATGAGTACTATAAATATCTTTAATACCAATATGAAAAATTATAGTGGATCGTGATATGAAGTAAAATATTGAGCTAGAAATCAATGTCATAGATTTTTATGGTTTTCAATGAAATTGATATAAACAATATGCTTTTCATGTCAAAGCTCTAAAATATCCTCTAATAGGAATACTTGAAAAGCATAATGCTAGAAATTTCTTTATTTATGTTCAAAATTATCACAAGAATGATCCAACAACACAAGCTCGCAGGACTTGACAAAAGTAACAACAATCAAACGTATTGCATAAGTGCCCTAATCTGTTGTTACTTATGGTATTTATGTAAATCTATTAACTGATATTTTACCTATATAGTTTGTTAGCAATTCTATTCATATTTTTTCTTAAGAAATGCGAATTTTTTAGCCCACTATGCATTGCAATTGAAAGGTTTAGGTTTGATAGCCTTTTATGGGAATTTCTGGCATATTTCAAGGAAAACTAATTTAAGAGAAAGTTGGCTTCTTTTCTTTTAATTTTGTATCTTTAATAATCTATAGTAATTTTGTGGCATGTTAATCTCAACTAGAGACTAGGCTAGATTAAAGAGAAAATATGGTGATGAAAACGAAGAGACCCCCTTGTTGGAAACCAATTCAGGGTCTCTTCATTTTCAAGATTTTTTCGAATACAATCTTGGGACCTGTGGGTTATGGACCCACGAAGCCTTTCAGAAAAGCTTCTCGCTATCTCACTTGCCTTATGAACCAATGAGTCATTCATCGTCTTGGGAAACTCTAGACCCCTCCTCCTCGCAAACCAGATAGCCTCTCCTTATTATTGGTCCACACACACTTCCGCTGCGGATTCTTGCTCCAAGACAACAAGCCAATCCTCGGCCAGGCCATTGGCACATCGACCTTTGGACTTCGTCATCCTCTTCTGGTTCGCACACGTCTCCCCCTTGTCATCCTCATCGAAGGGAGGCTTAGATTCCTTGGTAGCATCTTTCTTTGGCGCATATTTATTCACAACTGCTGGCTCCTCATCAGCATCGGTATCTTTGGAATCTTTTTGGGGCTGCTCTTTTAACTTCTCAGCCTTTATACTTTTCTCCTCCTTTTCTGGATCCTCCAAAACCTTCACGTCCTCTACAGGCGCAACTTCGGCTTCTTCTAGGTTCTCGACATTTTCAACAATTTCAGGCTCGGCCTTGGATGGCGGGGCCTTGTTGGCACTCTTAGGCGTCCTGTTAAGGGTTTTTACCGTGGCCTTTTTGGGAGTTGGTGTTCCCGCAGGCTTCCTCACTGATCGGGGCGGCATCTCTACTCTACAACTGCCAAAACCCATCAAAGCTTCGTGACCGATAACCCAGTGACTTTCTTCAACTTCTCGCAGGCAGCCCGCAATCTCTGACTGGCTCGAACATTAGTTGGCACGTCTATCTGATTTTGCTCCTTGAATTTATCAGCAAAATGCTTGAAAAGAACCTCATCGAAAACAAACCTAAAATCATGCACACCAACATGCCTGTTCTGTGGCATTCATATTTTCATTTTCTGCTGAAAAAAAAACCGAAAACGATTCAAACAAAAACGCACAAAGTCACAAGTGCACAAAGAGGAATTTTTCGTTATAAATTCACAATGACACATTTCATTATTTACAACTCAGATTACAACTTCAAGGCATTTCAGCCTTAATCAAGTTTTCCCAGTGATTACATCTTTCCCTCTCTCATACACACAGGTTTTTTTTCTCTTCTCGTCTTCTTCTTGATTCACTAATGAATCTTTCAGTTTTTTTATAACACATACATTCAGTTTTAACTGATTTTTCTAACTAAAATTAGTTCCTAAACCGAATCTTGCTCCAGGTTGCCTTGGCTGTCCATGTGGTCATCCACATTTCTTCATCTTCTAATTTGGTGTCCAGATGCTCCTGCATCAGACTCCCGAGGTACAAAAATTATGACCTCCTGGTCATATGCTCCCGAGGTACAAAATTATGACCTCCTGGTCATATGCGTTTTTTTGTCATTAGCAATTCTACCCACTGTTTCACTTCTTCAGTGGAACTGCCTTGTGTGAGCTGCAACCAAACCTCTGCCATAGCAAGTCCTCCCTGCTATCAGATGCCCTACCAAGCTTCTCTCCTGAGCTTAGTCCTCTAGGCATCTCCGCGGTTCTCTCCTCTCGAACCCATTGAGCACTTCTTCTCCAGGTTTGCTGCAATCTTCTCACCTTCACAAAAAAAAGTACAAACAAACAAACTGTACCTCTTCTTCCTGGTACCTCCTTTCTTCACATGCAAAAACTCTCCGCAGGAAATCTTTCCCGCTCTGATACCACTTGATGAAAACGAAGAGACCCCCTTGCTGGAAACCAATTCAGGGTCTCTTCATTTTCAAGATTTTTTCGAATACAATCTTGGGACTTGTGGGTTATGGACCCACGAAGCCTTTCAGAAAAGCTTCTCGCTATCTCACTTTCCTTATGAACCAATGAGTCATTCATCGTCTTGGGAAACTCCAGACCCCTCCTCCTCGCAAACCAGATAGCCTCTCCTTATTATCGGTCCACACACACTTCCGCTGCGGATTCTTGCTCCAAGACGACAAGCCAATCCTCGGCCAGGCCATTGGCACATCGACCTTTGGACTTCGTCATCCTCTTCTGGTTCACACACATCTCCCCCTTGTCATCCTCATCGAAGGGAGGCTTAGATTCCTTGGTAGCATCTTTCTTTGGCGCATATTTATTCACAACTGCTGGCTCCTCATCAGCATCGGTATCTTTGGAATCTTTTTGGGGCTGCTCTTTTAACTTCTCAGCCTTTATACTTTTCTCCTCCTTTTCTGGATCCTCCAAAACCTTCACGTCCTCTACAGGCGCAGCTTCGGCTTCTTCTAGGTTCTCGACATTTTCAACAATTTCAGGCTTGGCCTTGGATGGCAGGGCCTTGTTGGCACTCTTAGGCGTCCTGTTAGGGGTTTTTGCCACGGCCTTTTTGGGAGTTGGTGTTCCCGCAGGCTTCTTCAATGATCGGGGCAGCATCTCTACTCTACAACTGCCAAAACCCATCAAAGCTTCGTGACCGATAACCCAGTGACTTTCTTCAACTTCTCGCAGGCAGCCCGCAATCTCTGACTGGCTCGAACATTAGTTGGCACGTCTATCTGATTTTGCTCCTTGAATTTATCAGCAAAATGCCTGAAAAGAACCTCATCGAAAACAAACCTAAAATCATGCACACCAACATGCCTGTTCTGTGGCATTCATATTTTCATTTTCTGCTGAAAAAAAAAACCGAAAACGATTCAAACAAAAACGCACAAAGTCACAAGTGCACAAAGAGGAATTTCTCGTTATAAATTCACAATGACACATTTCATTATTTACAACTCAGATTACAACTTCAAGGCATTTCAGCCTTAATCAAGTTTTCCCAGCGATTACATCTTGCCCTCTCTCATACACACAGGTTTTTTTTCTCTTCTCGTCTTCTTCTTGATTCACTAATGAATCTTTCAGTTTTTTTATAACACATACATTCAGTTTTAACTGATTTTTCTAACTAAAATTAGTTCCTAAACCGAATCTTTCTCCAGGTTGCCTTGGCTGTCCATGTGGTCATCCACATGTCTTCATCTTCTAATTTGGTGTCCGGATGCTCCTGCATCATATGGGGATAAACAAAGAGCTCATAAATATAATCCTTAACATTTGATTTCAATAGGAATATAAAAGCAATATTGGTGGCCTGAAAGCATTATGTGGAATTCTTAGTGTTTTTTTAGTGTTTTATTTTTTTGTTACATGTCATAGTTTTGGGTATAAATATGATATCAATTGCTCAAAATTCTATTTGAGAAATATTTGCATACTTGGTATTGTCTATAAAATGATCAATGCTCAAAAGAACTACTCATATTTGTTGGACACTTTTTTGAGTTCTTAGTAATAAACACCAACTGAAAAATTTCATCCTTCTTACTAACAATATTGAATTCTTAGTATATGGATTACGAAAAACTTTATGAAAAATCTCTTAGACCTATCATTGTACATCAATTTCTATAGGATTTAATTAGTAATGCAATCTATATATAGCCCATGCTTCCAACTCATATCATGATGCACTTTTTTGTGAACTATTAATGCTTTGGGGAAGTATTCCTTGACATTTGGAGAATCACTCTAATTGGGGTTATGTCCATATTGATTCTATTAATTTATCCTTTTCCTAATGTTTATAACATTTTGTATATATGTCATAGTGATAAATATGGTCTCTCTTGATATCCTTCATTTTGTAAACACTATGGGGATCTTGACCTTATTTTAAATTGATTGTTTCATTATTCTTGCTTTAGATTTTTTTTTTCTTTTTTCGGGTTAGGTAATGTGAGTGCTGAGATGATTGGCATGCCTAACCTATTTCCTAAGTAACTGTGACCCATGGGTATCTAAGTCATCAAAATCACCTAGGGATCACACCCATCTTGGGCCTCACCAACCCTTAACATGAGCATAAGGGTTTCACTCAATGAACCTCTAACATATCATGTGCATTTGTGGTATAGTAAGCAATACCCTAAATTTGACTACATATTGGAAAATAACTCTAAAAATCACATTATTTAAACCTCTACAGATATGAACCTAATAAGCCTTCCCAATTTAGAAAACCCCCAATTTTAGTGGATATTGTAGGTATTCATATTTTCATTAACATTTTTTATACCCCTTTACATCTTTTCATTAACTTGGAGCTCCATTTCTAATAGCTACTAATATATAAACCCTTTACCCCCTATTATATGTTGAATATATTATGTCATATTTTTCTCAATATATATCCCCCAATATGAACCCACATGGTATGGTATTTCTCCTCGATGAAGCCCTCATCAGCATGACTCAATTTTTTCCCATAGGGTTTGGAATCAATAACCTTTTCACGATGGAGTGTCTTAATAGAACACCTTGTCATTGTCCATTATATGCCCCATGTGCTTGTTTTGGAAAATATAAAAGCTAAACTTAATCAAATTAACATTGGAAGGAATTAAAAATTAGGTGGTAAGTAGCCAACTTATGCTATGCATAATCGGAAAAATGAGAAAATATGTGTTAGGCATTGTCTCTTGACATGTGTCCCCTTTTGTTTAATTGATCTCATTAATTCTAGAGTCTAACATAGAGCTATGAGATCTCCACCCCATTCCCTACTCTAAGTCCATGGGGTAAGAAACTATCAGTGAGATGTTCACTTCCACAATTATATTGGCCTTGGATTGAAAAAGATTTGTTGTAGGGGGATTCTTTAGCCCCTATGTTAAGGCTAGCCACCTCACTTTAGCTTGTAAAACTATCACAACATGATCATCAGGCTCACGATTAAGGATTTTTTTCTGTTCGATAAAATTGCATACTGTTGAAGTGCCTTTTCTTAAGTCTAATTACCTATCTTTATTTTATACATTTGATCCATAATCTAGATGAACATTTACAATATTAATGCCATTCGCATTAGTTATGCTAGATACATTGTCGTTAGGTATTCTATATATAATGTGTCCACATTGTCAATAAGGATACAAGACATCCCTCCACCATCTATGTTTGGATGATGTTTCATTCAAGTTTAAATAAAAATATGTTTCATTTGGCATTAGAATGAGACCAATTTAGTGAGTGGTACATTAATACAAATGATAAACCATTGTGATGATATACACAAACACTACTGTTTGACTTTTTATTCCCAATTCCCTTTTCATCTGCCTTCAACATTTTTCAAGTTATGGTTGAACATGGATACCTAGTCATTTCCTAATTGCAATCCAAACACCTTTTTGTATTTCATTTTCATAAAATAATGTCATCAATAATTATCTTTCTGGCCAAGTTCTAAAAATCATCCTATTTGATTGGCTAAGTTTCCTTATGCTATGTAATACGACACGACTCTTCATTGAGAAAACTTGAACCAAGTAGGTAATTTTTTTGAAGTGAAGCCACCAAAAGGAATGGATATTAGATTTGTCTATTAGAAGAAAAGCTATATTTTAGTATAGAAATCTACAACATTCCCCATGAGACAATATTTCAGGATTTTGAATAATCCACAAAATGAGGATTATATTCTTGTGGCTACATTTTCTCCGTATTCTAAGAACATGCCTACTTAAATTTGGCATAAAACCCATAATAGAAATATATATTTACATAACATTATATTAACATAAAATTGGCTGAGATATTATAAATTTCAAACAATAGAACCATACCCATTTCACTGCATCTTTATCCTAAATTTTTGGTAGTCAATGTGCATTGAACCTTCTTCGTTGTTGGCTTGGCACTAGTCCCAACTTCCTCCACGATATGAAAATGACACCTACTAATAAATCCTTCTAATTTTATCACCCGTAGTTCCAAGTCCATCATTTCTTAGTGAATTTCAACCTTAAATTGCTCCAGGATACTCCTTTCCATTCCCTACTTTTCTTCTAGTAGAAATTACGAGGATTGCCATTTTTTATCAGCCACATAATTCTGCTGGTGAATGTTCTCCAAAAATCTCGAAATATACTCCATCAATCTCTCTACTAGCTAATTTGATATGGTGATCTCATGTTATAAGGGAAAGCTAGCCATTATAGATATATGCCCCTCTACATAACAAAATAGAAAAAAAAAAATCTCCATTTCTCACCAATAACCACTTGTAACCATTGAACAATGTAGAGCCAAGGAACCACACCATTGCTTAAATAATTAGTTTTGAGCCATTGCTTTGCGCAAGTATGATTTTGGGAATCAATTTCCATATTGAAATTTTGTTGACGCCAACAGAGAGGCATTTGATAAGTACAAAGATGCTGTAATACATATAGACTGTTGTAGAATGAATATAACTCTAGAGTCGAGGGTCTTCTCACCATTTCCCATCCCTCATAAATTAATTTTCTATGCCACTTGTGGCTCATGCTCACTACTTGGATATGCCATCTATTAATCTAATGGGGATACATTTTTAATGCCTTGTGATATCATAGATAGTGTATTAATGTACACCTTATTTTAATACCCATATGCTCCGATTTGTGAGCTATGGTGCATATGGATGTATCCTTTGTGCATTTTTGTTCCATTATTCTAATGTTGTGACCTTTAGATATTATAATATAACAACTTTGATATTTTCTCGTATTTATGGCATGGGTGAATATTGAATTAGGATTTTTCTTAGCCATCTTAAAAATATTATTATTGAATGATGTTTCACTATATTTTAAGGGAATAACCATTGTTTTTAATGCCCTATACAATTTTTAAGAAAGAGGTTGTTGGCTTGTTGGGGCCTGACCAAGGTTCAAAGGTGATTTAGCCAAAAAAATCCTGGTACTACTGGCCCTTTTGGCAATAGTCTGCGGAGCGCAGATTGAGGTCTCACCGAAAGTAGTATGGGACGGTGATAGAACCAAGTTTCTGCACCCTCGAGATGATTCATGAGTTCAAGTGGTCTATAGTTCGACCCTACGCACATGTCACTACATGCACTTATTCGTACCTTGTAGCCTGAAAGGCTACCTTTGCACAGTCCTACTCGGGGGCCGAATGCTGTTATTACCCAAGTCTTACGAGTGTTCCACTGTTAGTTGATTATTTTAGCCCAATCGCGAGTTTTAAGTTATACTGTAACAATATAAATCATTCATAAAAGTGTGTGCAGTAAATAAAAAATATATTTTCAATTGATATCAAACATGTAATAACTCAAGAACAGAGACACAAAATCTGGATAAAAATTCTCTTTATTATTCTCTTCTTCAGTTATAGACTCAACTCTATCGCACTCAACTGTAGGATCCGCACACTCAACTTCGGACTAGTAGGCCTCTGTGTACTCAGCTGCAGAGCCCTTTCCTACTCTACAACCCAAGACACACTCAGCTACTCACACTCTTACTTCACTTTACTATTCTTCTACGTCATTCTATTCTCCATACCTTTTCTTTTACATTTAGAGCCTCACTCTATTTATACAATCCCATGGTCGCGGACCATGGGTAGGTCGACATTACATCCAAAACTAGGGCATACAACCCTATGACTCTAACATACTTCCGCGCCCGTAATTCATGGGGCTTTACAACATTATTCCATCAAAACATGGGCTTTCAGCCCCAAAACATGCCTAAGATGGATTCCATGCCCAACAAACCCCCAACACAAACATTGTGACTTGCCCTCGAGTCACTTTGTTGGTGCAGCGATCTTGGCACAAAGTTCCTCCAACTTTCCTCGAACTATACTAATTTCGGCACCACACTGAACCGCTTCTTGCTAAATCAATTTCATCCTCTACTCTAAGACCCCAATGTCTAGTTTTCTTCTCTACATTAACATGTGCATCCCCTATATATGCGTGAGATATCCTTCGATTTTTTTCATGATAGTGAAAGCCTCATTGATCCACAGCTGGACGCGTGCTTTGAGAATGGCCTCTTTATGTTTTTTTTTTTTTTGTAAATGTAGACTAATTCTATTAAGTAAAAATATTGTACAAGAGTATGCATTCCAGAGATGCAGGAAACCGGCAACCAGAAATGATATGACTATCAACCTCGGTTCCGGAGGAATTAAGCAAGCAAGGAGCTACAGCAAAGCACTGGAAACCTAAGAAGCGTTGAAAGCTACCCTGAAAGCGTAGAGGCTTCAACACGAAGCTTTTTCCCTTTCCTTTTTTTAACTTCAACCCAGCCATTTTGGGGTGGCTGGGCGACTACAGCTTGAAGATTGGGATCCTCCAGAGGGGAGCCCTCCTTTTCTGAATCTGAGGAGGAGGACAGATGAACACGTTTCTGAGCAATGGCTGAGTCAGAGGAAGGCACCAGGCCATCAGTGGGAGGGCCCTCATTCAATTCTTCATCGCTATCTTCATCTTCAGAGCTGGAGGAATCAGAGTCCGCGACTGGAGGAGGAGAGCACGGAGCCCATCGTTTGGATTTGGGCTTGGAGTCGTTGGCCTTGTTCTTCTTTGTCGGACGAGATGGGCATGTATTCTGCAAATGCCCCGATTGGTGGCAATGTCGGCAACGAAAAGCTGTATTCTCGTAATCCAGTGTCTGGGTCCAGACAAAGTCGTTTATCTTGAGATTGATTTGTTCTGGAAGACCTTTACTCAGATCTAACTCCACACATACTCTTGCATATGAGTAGAGACCGTTGAATTCCCGCCATAAATCTCTCTTGATGTAGCTTCCCAGGGTGTCTCCTATAGCTCTGAAGACCCGAGTACTCCAAAGGTGGGCAGGTAGGTTTCGAAGCCGAATCCATACCGGTGTCTTGGTAATGACTGCATTGGTTGGATCAAAATCTGGGAACCAAGGAGTCAAAAATAGCCCTGAAGAGCCCATGAACCAAGGGCCCTCTGCTAAAGCCTTTTCATAGTGCTTATTATTGTCAAATAGAACAATGAAATAACCTTTCGAACAAAAAAAGATCTTACAGTGATGTGTCCAGTTTGCATGGATCCATGCATATAGATCCTGAGATCGCGGCCATAATCCATTAAATCTGCAAATGATGGCTCTTTCTGCAAGATCTTGAAGCTGGGAGGCCATATCTTCATGCATGAGTTCCACAGAGGGGACTTCTTCAGTCTTGTCAACCAAGAAGGCTTTAGATTTAAGGGCTTCCGGGGGCTTGGGGTTCTCAGAATGAACTGCATCCTTGTATGAGAAAGGCCGAGTAGAGGAAGATTGTCCTGCTGCTCCTCCTCTCAAACGAAGGGTAGCCACCACCAAGCTGTTCCTGGAAATGCTGTAAGAAGAGAGGGGAAGAGGGTCTTCAAGTTGTTTACCTTGAAAGAGAAGTCGAAGAAGGCTTGATGGGATCCCCATGCTGCGCTCTAGATTCAGTTTAAGTTCCTGCACCAGATCTGAAGGGCTGACCCATTGCATGCTGGTTCTGCCTGAAATCTGAGAAATTTGGATTTGAAAGGAGTCAGATAAGGGCTTTGACTCCATGCAGATCTTTGGATCTGGCCAGAGCGTAGGCCTGTCTGCCTTCTGGATGGATAGATCTGGCCGATCTTTGACAGATCTAAAGCTCAGACTGCGGGGAAGAGATTCGTATTTCCGGAGCATGAGTTGCTGGGCAAGATTAACATTGTCCGGGCAAGAACCCTCTCGTTCGTAGTTCCTGTATTTCACCAGATTGTCCTTTCTTGGCATCTCATTCTTGCGAGCTTTGAGCGCGGCAGCGAGGAGCCTGGGCAAGCGAACAAACTCGGCGGCCTCCACCTGAGGCGTCCAGCGCTCGGGATTCTTGTAGCAGGGAGAGGCGGGCCTCGCGAAGAACTGGACAACATCGCCCTCTCTGTTGTGGCCACTCGTGCCACCGAGCAACAAAGCAGCGTTCTGCAAGCAGCCCGAGGCTTTCCGGATCTGCTGCGCGGCTTCCAATGCTGCTCCGTCTGGATCGACGCCCACGAGACTCGAATCGTTGATACTGGTGATGGTGATGAGGGCACACCCGCTCGTAATCGCTCCAGATCCAACCCCCGAGCCCTGATCGGGCCCCGAGTTACCAGCCGAGCGGGAGACAAATATCCCCTTCTCCATAGCCCCGAAGGCATCGAGCGCAATGCCATCCCTGCAACAGGGCACCGCTCCTCCTCCCAAAGACAGTGATAAAACATTAACCCTGTCCTGCACGGCGCGTTCAAGCCCAGCCAAAATATCAGAGCTTAAACACCCCGCAGTCCAGCAAACCTTGTACACAACTCTCGCCCTCATCGCCATCCTTGTTGCTGTCCACCCTGGCCTCTTTATGTTGCGCCGCGTCCAGCTACTCCTTTAGTGCCTTCACTTACTACATCCTCGCAAGCTGCTGAGTGAGGACTACTATTTGCACAGTTCCTCAGAGACTGTCATATTGCTACTAGAGTTCTCACACCTTTGTCTCCAGGCACTAGATGTTGGGGTCCTCCTGTAGAGTTGTAAGGACCTCAAGTGCTTTCTCCAAAAAAGTAGTCTACACCCCCAATTTCTTCCAGTCCCATTGCAATAGCGCTAGTGCGCTATTCTCTAACTTCTGGGGGAGTGGAAGGTTGTGCCTTTGATTGCAACTCAGTGATTTGAAGATTCAGCTCCAACTAAACCTAGGTCGCTTCCTCCCTAGCCTTGTGGACTCCAGTTGCCAACCTATGGATCTGCACCTCTATTGGTAGATCTATAGGGATGGCTAGCTCTGGGACGTGTCTTCAAGCGTTGTCTACCACCTGCTCCAACTGTTGATTTTGTGGCACCAATTCATCATGCTACAAGCTGAGCTATTGTATCTTCATCTGCTGTTCGCTAAGAACTTCGATCGTGCGACTCTTCCTAGTGCACAGCTCTACCATTTTCCCTTCCTGTAGTAGATACAATGTTTCCCAAGGAAGGCCAGCCATATTAAAGCCAAGACCTTTCATCATGCTAACTGACAATCGATCCATCTCATTTGACGACACTAGAGCTCCCTTCAGCAACACTATGGTGTTTTCCATCCGTGCATGCAGCATCTACTCTACCACTGAAGTTCCTACTGTGACGTGGGTTGACAAGGTACCTTCCTAAGAGGGGTGCACCTATAACTCCTACAACTGTGATTTGAGGGCCCCTAACACAATTTGATGCTCCTGCATAAACTCTTGAAGAGCCTCGTTTGTGACATCACTAACTATCTCATCGATGTCATGCGGATCACCTTCACTTAAGGTGATCGGGTTAATAGCCAATTTCTAGGCCTCGACCTTCTTCCTTAATCCTACGTGTTATACCATGTGTGGGTGCTTCAACTATTTGGACGCGGTCTCTAGGTCTGCACTCCCTTCTACTATTTCTACTTCCTCTGCCTGCATCTCCTGTGAGGGCGTTGCTTGGCCCTCGTCCAGCTTCTCGATTGCTTCCTCTGCCACCTGTATTGTTGTTGCTACTTCTGTAGCCTTCTTCTACTCGACAGCTTTCTTTACCGCTTCGCGCGCTACCCTTACCTCAGCGGTTGTTGTTTCCCTCCGCCTTTTCTCGCGCAACTGGACATCATCCTCCTTCTTCTACGCTATTGCCTTCTCAAGTTCTGCAAGATCTGGGGTGCACCATTCCAGAGTCCATGTCTCCAAGACAGTGAAGATGGTGTCATCAGTGGTGATAAAAGGGAGCTTCATCCACTGCTTCATTGTATCCTTGTGCACCCTGATGTATACATTATGCATGTTAGTTTTGAATTCTTCAAAACTCTGTAGACTGTTATACACCATAGGCGAAAGGTGTGGCCTTCGATTGATTGACATCCAGATGCTCATCTCCATGAGCACCTAGAAGATTTTGGTGTCGCATATCTGTTTCACATCCTTTATGGCCTAGAGTGAAGCATACTTTGCGCCCTTTGGTAATTCTCTGTCAATGCTGGGGAATTGACTGTCCTCCAACAATTCACCGCTACAAGCACTATGGATAACAGCAACCATGCATAGTGGAAGGTTTTACCCTACTCTTGGGCTTTGTGACAATTTTTCAAAAATTCCGCACAAAGGAATTTAGACCAGTTGAACTTGACCCCCTTTATGCACTACTCGGAAAGTGTAACCACTGGCACCGGTACCTCATCGGTGTGACACTTCCTCATAAATTTGCCAGCCAGGATTTGGGTTGCTACGCATACCCCTTTATCCTTGATGCTGGAGATGGCGTAGCCCCTCTTTCTTCTCCAGCTTGTATTTCCTCTTCATGGATTCTGCAAGGGCCAAATCATTGCCCTTTCCTTTGACTATGGTTGCAAGGTCCCATACTTTGCAAGGGTACTGAGAAATGTGGTGAATTAGCTCTACTGTGATGGGGATAGCCTCCTGCAACCATGGATACCCATCATGCATGAGGAAAATTAGTTGTCTGATGATGAAAATGGTGATGGGCACATGGTGGAAATGAGGTGTATAAAGTAAGTGCAGCAACCCAGCCTTTTCCACACCATAGAACCACTTCTACGGCTCTAACATTGATACCGCCTCCTCAATGTTCTACTTGTTGAGGTTCCTAATATCTAAGTGGTGTAACATCTCATGATCAACGAGGGAAGAATATTCAAACTTCATGGTTGGAATGCGGCCTAGGTGTGTGCCTTCAAACACTATGTCGTCTGGGAGGATAGGGGTCTCGAGTGAACTCTTGGTTTAATCCTGGTCCTTCAGAACTTTGGTCTTCACTGTCCACCGAGGGACATATGTGGGTATTTTTATTGCAGAGTGTGTAGGTAGAATATCCTCCTCCATGTCTTTGTCTTCTTCTGTTGTGATGATAAGGGCATGCAAATCTTGATCTTCCTCATCAGTGTCGACCATGACAACTTTCCCTATTTCTACCATTGATAGCTTGTTGTGTAGCAAGTTCCTCAAGGACATGCGTACGAGGGCCATTACTTATTTATATTTCTTGGGCCTCGATGTCCACAGTGATTTGGAGATTTCTATCACAACCCTAACGCCTTCTGGAACATCCTCCACCATTAGGGTCTGCGCAACCTCATCAATGGTTACCTCTTCAATTCCCAAACCATTCTTAGTTGTTTTCATTGTATCTAGGCTATATTCTATCACTCGCGAACTTAGGGGCTCAATTATCCTTCGGCTCTCAATGCTCAGTACTCTGCTCAATCACTCAATTCTCAAATGACCAAGTGTTGTTTGCTCGATAGCCCTTTGTGTTTTATAGTGCCTTTTGAATTCAAATTCAACCGTTCCTCCTGATTCTAGTCCATTAATGCTTTCTTAGTGGCAGATTTTCCCAAATCTTGCCCATAGATCGCGTCTTATATGCCCGTCACCCTCTCCATTTGGCCTCAAATCGAGCATCTCATCATGAGTAGTGACTTCAATGGTCACTTTCTGCCCAATCCATGCGGAAGCACAACCCTTTGTGCGTAGTCATGGACACTATGACGCTTTGCTATTGCATGCATCCTCAATTTCACGCAACTCCTGGGAAAAATATTTTATAGTCCCGCACTTCCTTTCAACTACCTAGAGCGCGAAGGTTGTCCTTCCTACGGTTAGTCAGGTGGTCACACCACACATGTGGGGCTCCATCCTATCCTCCACCATGGTTCATAGAGAATCCGCATCTTCCATTGTTGTGGTCGGCATTGCGCACTTTACCACTTGCAACGCGCTACCTTGGTCACTACGTTTGGTGATATGTGGTCCAAGCCAAGGCACCAGACTAACCAGTTCATGACGATAGTTCTCAAACTTGTCAGTATGATCGTACGCACCTTGCATTACCATCCTAGGTTCTTTGAAACTGGTTCCTTTATCTCATCCTCCAGCTTCTTGACCTCTACGCCCATCATAGCGCTTTTCTTCCTTAATCATACCCTTTCTTTTTCATTTTTGCGAAGTCTAAAGTTTCCCCGTCAGATTTCTTCCTCAAGTTCTACGTGTTCTGTTTCGCATGACTATATGATTTCTCTATTTCAGGCTTCGCGGGCTGTCATATCTATGGGTGCTACTATGCTTGGACTAGGCATTGCATGCTCCATAGGGATTACAACAACTTCGTCATACTTCAGTGTTGGAAGTGCTTGCGTAGTCAGGTTTTTGCACATGGTCATATAAGCCCATAGAACCATTGGTACGCACAGATCCTAGTTAGTGCATCTCACATGGTGGACCGTGTTCATCACTTCGCACACCTTGCCAAAGGGTTCCTCGTAGATAATATTTGGTGTGCTAGTTCTTATCATACCTCATCGTTTGCACCCTTGTCTTTCTTTCTTCTACTGGTTGTTCATGTTTACTATCGTGAGGATGGTGTGCAGTCATGCAGGTTGTGTATCATATGCCTGTATCCATCTAGAGAGGTGGGTGCGTAGGCTGTTTCATACATCATACCCATATTCAATCCACAACTAAGGCTTTCCAAATCATATAAGCATCACCCTTCTGCATTCGCGCCAGTCCTCAAAATTTTGCTGGTGCGTACCCCACCACCTTGTGGGCATAGCGCATAGTGCTCATCTTAGAGCGTTGAAACACTACTGTTTTAGTACTTCTCTTTCAAATTTGTTCAGGAAATCATCTACCGTGGTTATTCCATCATATATAGGTAGATCTCTTGCTTCTGTTTCTACACAGCGTAGTGACTTTAATATCATGTTGCAATTGAGTGTGGTTACCTCGTGCAACCAATTCTGCCATCGTTCTATTTCCTTGTCTGAGTCTAATGTGCAGGAGCTTTTGCACTCCCATGAAATCCTGCCATATGTTGTAGGATTCACCCAACCCTATTCCTGATCGGTTATCTTGTAGATACAGTCTAGATCATCATCGCTCTCATTGTTGTGCACTAGATTTGTGTAGTGCGATCCTTCTGTAGGGTCTAAAGGTACCACCACAATGACTTTTTCTCAAAAATCATCTTGTGCTTCATTAGATTTATCACTTCATTCATATTAGTGGCTCAATCTATTCCCAGTAGTGTGGGATAGGGGTTGTTTTCATCAACAATCTCTATTACTTCAAAATCTGCAAGTGTGCTCGCACCTTCGATATCTACCAATATTCCCTGCAATCTCCCCATTGGTAAGATCTTTTGCTGGTTCGCTATTCTAAATTGAATAGGATATCATTGCAAAGCGAGGTTTCCCATGCATTCCCATGTCTACTTTGGCAGTATGTTCGTGTTCGATCCTAAATCCAGAGTCACTTGATCCATTTCATATTCCCCTATTTGCATAGTCAATCTCATCTCCCTTCCTATCTGCATCATGTACTTCCCTAACTTCTAGACTATGCACAGTTCCCTTGATCCAGCACATCTAATGATGAGTTCTTGCAGTCCCTTCACAACCTTGCTATCGTGTAATAGCTTCATGCACGTCTCCAAAAAGGTAGTACGCATTCATGGGTCCATCTCTGGTTATAGTCTGTCTTTACAACCTATAGTGGAGGCCTTCATGAAGCTCTTCTTAGCTTCCATGAATGTCTCTTTTGCGTGCTCCAAATCAAACTCTGGTTCCTTTGTTGGAGCCTTGAAAACCCAAGCACTTTCTTTTGGCTACTTATGTTTGTCATCTCCTATCATGATACCACCTCAGAGCACAATTTTTACATTCGGGTCCTCCTTGCGCAACTTATACCTCATCATTTGCAGGCTTTGAGTTAGGGGAGGCTCGAGTATTCCTTTATCATGCAACCTTGCTGTCAGTGTGGGGCAGTCCTTTGTCTCGTGATCAAACTAGGTACAATATAAACATGATGCTCTCGTCAGATTTGTACAATCATGGGCATAATGACCCAACCCTCCGTAATTGTAACAAATCAGCTATCTGCAACCCCTTCCTGGTCCCATTCCACCCCGCCCTCATTCTCGCCCTTGAAATCTAGTGTGCGTCATCCCTGCATTTTGATAGAGGGCTCATGTTTCATTCTGAACTATGTAGGTAGGATTCTGATCCATCATCAATTCATAACTTCTACAGGTGCACCCATCATGGCCTATCGACCTACAGGAATTTCAGAACAATTGTTGGGATGTCTGCGTATACTTTTGTAATAGGTGGAAATTATCCGTAGCATGCTTCCCTCTTATCTGAAAAATCACACACCATAATGTAGGCGTCGCGCTTGGCCTGTGCCTCTAGTCTCATTGGCATTGGCCCTCCTCCCGCTAGGCAGTTCGCAAAGACTGGACAATGGTCCTTGTCATGCCCCTGACCTTTTCATTTTATGAACCATACCTCCTCGCATGCCTCTGGCCGAGTTGTCCTATCTTGTTTCAAAATCTACATCGCAAGGCACAAATTTTCAACTCCACGTCAACCTATTGCACTCCCAAGCTAGGATCTTGTATTGGGGTCTCGTGCAATCTCATTACAATCTCTAAGGCTTCGACCTGAGTAGATAGCTTCTGCCATGATAGCGCAGTCCTCAGATGCAGTGTTAGTGACACTACAAACCATGTGCAGTGATGCCGATCCGTCGAGGTCATGTTAGCTTCGCGAATCATACCCTTAAGTATTTGATCCAACTCCCAGAGGGTTTTGCCTAGAAGCAACGCGATTTCCTTAAACTAGATAATCGACTATGTATTTGATTTTGGTCTGCTAAATTCCCTGTTTAGCACAGCTTGGATATCCACAATCCCTACATTTGGATTTTCATTGGAATTCTTGATGTACCATGTTAGTCTGTGATCCTTCAAGGCACTAACTAGTGTTGCCTTCTTGATATTATCATCCGTGACTCCTTGCACTTCCCATATAGCCTTTATGGAAACTTTATTGCACTCGCTATATTAAACTATGGTGGTGGTAGAGGTGGTGTGGCTGAAGATGGGGGTGAAGATGGTGAAACTGGTGGTGGTGTAGGTGGAGGTGGTATGCATGGAGTTTTCTTCCTTATTAGACTGATCGCACTCATTGGTGAAACCTTCATGAGCTCTTCCTCGCTTTCTCGCCAAGGTGAAATCAAGGGACTAGTTTGTAATTATTCACTATTTAAATTTCTATAGATCCTCCCACTTCGTGTAGCTCCAAATATCAATTTATTCATATAACCCACTTTTCACACAATATCATTTTAATGCAAGTGTTTAGAGATTTAATGTACTTACCTCGCGGTCCTTTGAGGAAGTGTCGTTCTGCCTCACTATAGTTGATTGACATGTCTATCGTAAGTTTGGTGATAAACCCTCCAATAATTCAATCGAGCCAATGCTCCACAGCATGCACGATCTTATCTTTTGATGCCTCTAGTTTGTGCACCAACTCTGGAATCCACACAATAGGTTTGTCAATCCTACATCTTCCTTCACTGTCTACTAGCTTCATGATCCACCCTTACAACTTGGAGGGAAAGGATGCAAAGAAAATTTCATGGATTTTTGTATATAAGTAACGCTCTAACCACTATTCCTTCGACACTTGTAGATTCCTATTTTCTTGAGCCGTGAACTCATAAATTTTTCTATCCAACCGCCCTTCAATTTATTTCTTTGTTGGATTCCAATGACATGACATCAGACATCCCTTATGCATATCTTGGTGTAGGTTTTAATCTCGTACATAAATTACCTACATACAAATTCTAAACAACAAAAAATAAACAATGTGAGAGCATAACACATAAAACACATATACAGAGAGATTTTCCCCTAGATCCCAAAACCGCGACTACCA
>APFE030328925.1:8508-40324 GCA_000404065.3 Pinus taeda
TGCGCAGCGGGGGGGTCACAGGGGGGGCGGCAGCCCCGCTTGTCCGGGGGGTTTGAGGGGGGCGGGTAGCCCCCCTCTACGGGGTTCGGGGCAGCGCCCCGAGAAATTTTTTTTGGACCCTATATTAGGTTGGGCAAACCTACCTATGGTTTTCGGTCCACAGTTTTGGATTCGATGGTTTTCGGTCCATGGTATTGGATGCTTCGGCATGTATAAATATGTATTGTAACATTGAAAGGAACATAATGAAAAATCAAGCTGGTAGTCTCGGTCTTGAGATCCAGTAGGAAATCTCTGTGTATATGTGTTTTATGGGTTATGCTCTCGCATTTTTATTTTCTTGTGATTTAGAATTCGTATGCAGGTAATTTCTGTACGGGGTTAAAACCTACAGGAATCCTTTACTACAATAACTACATTTAGTATTCTCCTTCTTGGAATTCCACCCTTGTAATTTTAACTCTCCTCAGTGGTATTTTTTTCTTTCCTTCTTTTTATGTTCTAGTTGCTTCTTATCCTTGTTTTCTTGCTTGTTATTCTACTAGTTTCCTATGCTACAAGTGCATGGGCCTTGGATGAATTTAAGGCCCCATATGAATCAACTTGTTTTTCTCCTAAATAAATGATTCCATAAATATATTAAGAGAAGTAATCTTCCAATTTTCACATATGGAGAGTTTATCAATATGGAAATAAGAACCAAATATAAGATATTCAATTCAAAACTTTAAATGGATTGAAAGAATCAACTTCTCTTCCTTTCTATCAATGTGACAAGATGTTATAGGTTGAAGAAAAGTTTTGAACCTAGAAAAAAAATGCTATAGGGTATTAAAATTTCAATGATAAAGCTCATTCTCCAATTGATGTCCTCTCAACTCATCCAACTTTCTAGGCAATGTCTCCAACTTGGTCCATACCTTGTTGGCTATGTTACAAACATTAATGTGGAAGTGGAGGTATAGAGAAATTGATAAGAACAATATCCCATAGGATTCATCCATCACGTTGAAGTTCCTTTAATTCTCCACAACTAAATTGAACTATTTCAATCCCCACAGTGATCCTATAGAGTCCTTTACAACAAAATAGCAATATGATCTTTGGCATGGAGTTAGAATCACACTAGTTGTTAGCTAATCCATTTTATTGGTTATTAAAAGTTATAAAACATGCAATAATATGTTATTATTACTCACAACAGTATAATTATATTACATCATGTTGGAGTTAAAACATAATCGTAAGATCTACCGTGTAAAAATACTACATTGACAATTGCATAACAAGAAAGAAGAGGGAACAAATTGCACTGAAAAAGACTAAGTAGCTATTATCGGTGTTGGATGTCACCAACATGTAAGGGGATCTCCTCAATGTGAAGTCCCAATTAGAACTCACACCGTTTGGTTTGGGAGTCCCATCCAGGCATACAGTTCGGCCATCGCTGGAAAGGTTTAAAATATATGCCTTGATTACACATACACACAAGAGATCAAAACACCTCTTTGAGAAATAAGTATGTAAGCTTTGTGAGACACCCAATGTAAGGTGTACGGGGGGACTCCCATGGCCGGTAAAGAAAAATGAGCCTCTGGTTAGAAAATTAATAGCACTATACTAAAGGGGGACCCATGAATGAAGGGGAAGGCTTGTTGATTACCTGCAGATTAGTCCACATAATAAACAATAATTATGAAAACATAACAACACCTATTCAATAATAACATATCTAAGTAATGAAATATTTAATTAACCTAGTATGTAATCAAACCAACATATACCGTAAACATAACAAAAATAGTTCTACTACATCCATGTTACATGTATGAAGAGATGTTGGCCCATAGATCTTTTTATTATAAATGAAAGATCCGAAGTACATGGTTACATAGATGAAACCCTAGATCCTATAGTGGAACATGAAGCCACAACTTGCTTCTCCAAAGAATGATTTATCTCCTATGTACTAGAAGAGAAGCGAAGGCAAGACTCCCAAATTCCAAGCCCTTAGCTTGAGTTATGAGGAGCTATTTATAACTAATGACAATGACCTTTGAGATTCCTCATGACTCTTTAACTTCTATGACTATTCCTATTTTATACATGACTCTTTACATTCCATATGTGGCTATTCACATTCCACATGTGTCTCTTGGACTTGATTACATATCATTTATTACAAAATACAAATTACATATAAGACAATGGCTATATAAGACAAAACTGACAATAGGAGAAAGTCTTATCAAATTGACAAATCATTTGCTTCCTCATGGAGATCATTTGTGATGTATGTGTGCCATGCTTTAAACTCCATTGAGATTACTTTAACCAAAACTAGAAAGTCCCCTACATAACACATCTTCACCTCCAGTGCCTCTGTCAATATGGTCTTGGAGCTTGACTGGCATATTGCAGAATAATGTATTTGGTGATCTCCAAGCCTTCCTACTACGATGGTTGCTTGATATGTTCCATGTATTTCCTGATCTCCTGGAATCTGATTTCCATGCCTCTGATTTCTTATAGTGATCCTATTATGGGCATCCCATGCTTCTATGTTAGAGGCTTGAAACCATTGTGTAGTTGGTTAAACACAACAATAGTATTAATCGAATGTTCTCCTAGACACATGAAATTTTGATGGTGGAGTCTCAGTTGAACTCTATATATCATGACGGTGATATTGTCTTTTCTTTCCAAATGTTGTGGAGCATCCAGATACTTGATATCCCATTCTTGAAGTTTGTCCACTGCTTTGTTTGCCACTTTTAGGAATTTTACCACTTCTTGTTCTTTCCTCTAAATGCTAATGAGAGGACCTGTTAGCTCTGCTACATGTTGCTGATTTTCAAAGAGTGGAAGTAAGCTCGGTCCTTGGTTTCTTGTTCAGAAGAGGTCTGCACCGGTTATCGTCCTCCTTCTCCTTCACCTCGCTTACTCCCTTTCACCCTGCCGCCTCCGTTTTTCCCTTGACTTCCACCAATGCGATATTGCGATGTGATTTAATTGCTATCGTAATTCACATCCATGTGTGTATAAAAGCCACGCCCCTTGACTTCCGCAAATGCGATATTGCGATGCGATATGATCACACATCGCACATCGCCCAAAATTATCAAAAGAAAAACCCGATCCGATGTCTCCCGTCACGCCCGATAAAGTGACTCGTCCGATCACTCCTCTCCCTTCCATCCATTTAATCCAACGACATTTGCACCTCCCACACCCATAAGCTGCCTGCACATTAACTCGCGATCAAAGTGGTTTTCATCCCATCCCATTTGTCATGCGTCACCCGATGATTGTGATCGCTCTCCCTTGTGCGATTACCGCTCACCCACCAAAAGCGGTGCGATACATACCGCTTACCATCCATTTCCCCGTCCCCACGCGTTATCTCCCGTGTATCTTTTCTGCCCGATGGCCGTCGGATCTATCCGCTGGAGATCGAACGACTTATGTTTGTTTGCTCCCATTTCCTCCCGATTTCTCCCGCTGGGCCATATCCGTCATTTGTCTGTGCGATCCGACGACTGATCTTCCTCTTCATTCCCCCATATTGTCCACGACCATAACCATTTCATACTCCCGAAAGGACGAAGGTGGCTAGTGTTCGGTACCCAGTGCATTTCATCTTCAACAACCGCATTCAAGAAACAGAATGACCGAGAAGAAAAGGGACATGCCTCGAGTAGATTAGAGCATTTATCAGTTATGGAGCTTCTTTCAGTCAACACTCCACCTGCTCGAGAAGGACAACAAAGCACCAGAGAATGTCAAGTTCATTCATAAAAGCAAGTAGATTGTAGTAGAGACTCCATCAGAGAGTTAAAGAGGTTGGTGGTCCATTATGACCCCTCCCTGCTTAGAATAGTAGAACATTTTGTAAAGAAACTATATATATACCAAGAAAATACATGTAATCTGGGGGATGGGTTGATGTTTGTTGTTTTGATGTAAGGGTCAACTTCTGGAGACTGTAACTAATTTGATACTTGCAGCGTTTCGTCTTCATTTTCAGCTAATACAAGCTTCTTTTGGTGTTAATTGCTCACTTTCCACTTCCATTCTGTTCTAGGTTGTGCCTGTTATGCATTTGTTCATGTGCTCTTGATATTTAGCATTAGAGGAGCTGTCATCCTACCTCTTTGTTGAAGTCTAGTATGTATCATTGAATGTGTTATGCAAGTTTCTGTTTATTTAATGTCAGAGAGCTATCATCCTATATGTGCATTAGGAAATAGATTTGCAGACCTTTTTATTGGTTGCAGCCGACAATCACATGGTCTTGTGCATCTGCTGGTGTGGTCAGTATTCTCCATGTTCACCTACTTCATTAAAATATGAGTAATTGGTGGTCTAAAGCCTTGTAGTCTGGGGGTGTTCACGCATGTCTAGCGTTAAGCATAGTAGAAGTGGTTATCTGGCTTGAACAAGCATCATTCCTTCCATTCATCCATTTCCAACATTATGTTGAGTTTGTAATGTTCCCGAGCATCTTCGAGATACAACCTAGGAGAGTTTCTTGGGGTGATAACATTGATTGGCTTTTGCCTGGGAGAGGAGATTGAAGCTCAACTTCCCTGGGAGAACGACACAGTTCTAGATTTTGATGATAGACAAAGTCTGGGCACATTTCTGGTTGTAATCATCTATCTGGCGACTCTACTGGAAAACCAACCTGGTGGTGACTTCACGTTTTAGTTCTGGCTCAGTTTGTGAGGCATACCCGAAGAAATCCTCATAAATCACCAGTTGACCCAGTGCCTGACCTTGAGAAGATTGTTAAATCGAAGAAAACATCACTAAAAGGAGCATCAGGATTAGGTAAGCCTAAGAATTCTTATGTATCTCTGCAAGAGAAGGTTATAATTGAGAATACACAGTTTGAAGAATTAGAGCCTAGTATTGCTAGTGAAGAATACCTTCAGAGATTCATAGAGCTCCTTGTTCAATAAGTTCCCCATATAGTCCATCAGTGCCCTCTTGCTCTATCAATCGTTTCTCAGCCTTCTATCATCCAAACGACCAGTACCCTTCCACCTTTCCCAGTCATGGTAGGCCAGCAAGCACCCACAAAGATGGAAAGAATCATAGCTGCTAGATATGGACCCTTGGTCTTGCCTATTCCTTTGAGTGCCATGCTTGCAGGAGATTATCAGAAATATATGCCTAAGTTTACTGGTACAGAGGGAGTATCAACTGAAGAGCATCTAGAGTCCTTTTATAGCTATGTTGATAATCTAGATATTAATGAAGATGATGTGTGGATGAGGGTTTTTGTCCAAAGCCTATATGGGGAAGTTAGAAAATGGTTCAGAGAATTAACCCCTAGGTCTATAACAGACATTGAGGCCTTAGATGATGTGTTCCTAAAGCATTGGGGGAATAAGAAAGATCTGCTCTATTATCATACTAAATTTGGGAACTTGCAGAGGGAGAATGGTGAGTTGTGGTCTGATTTCAACATCAGATTCAACCATATGTACAACAGAATACCAGCTGAAGTGAAACCTACCCCTACTTCTGCTATGATCACTTATGCCAATGCCTTCGATTCTCGTTTCTGTTTGCTACTCAGAGAAAAAAGATGTGCTTCTTTGGCTAATATGCAAGATGCAACCCTGGAAGTAGAATCAAACATCATGGCTACAGAAAGACTCGAAGGAGATGCTGAAAGGAGAAGACAGAGGGGTGAGTCCTCATCATCCTCAGATCTTAAGATTGATAAAATGGCTAGGATGATAGAGTTATTAGCCTCTAATGTTTCCAAATTAAAGGCCGAGCAACATTCTGAGGAAGCAGGAGCTCCTAATACCTTTTCTCTTCCAACTCCTAATCCATATAGAGGAGCAAAGGAGCAGTTCCATATTGTGCAAAGAAACAAAGATGCAAACGAAGACAAAAGGGTTAAAACCCTTTTTTCAGAATATAGTCATGGAAGAAGAGTGCTTTGAAGAGGAGGATGAGGTCCATGGTTTGGATGATAAGGGTAGTGCCCCTTTCTTAACAAGAGATGCCTATGAAGAGTCCTTATCCAAAGGCACTGCTCATCATTTTGTTGTACCTGTAGAACAACAAGCTGATCGACAGAAGCAACAGGCAGTAGGTCCTACCATCCTCGAAGAGTCTGAGCCTAAAGCCAGCTCAGCTTCTAATGACTATACAGATATGTAAAATAACAAACCTGCTATTATCCCCAACCCAGTGATAAAAAAGGGTGAAGTCAGTTCCCCATCATCTCATGCTTCTTCATCTGTTCAAAAGACAAGCCCTCATAATTGCCCATTAGGCACTGAGGCAAGCCATAACTCAATGACCAAGGTCGATATTGAGAATCCCAGTCTTGATATTCCGAAGCCTACCCAGGTGGCCTCCTCACAGCTTGAAGGGGTAGTTTGTTAGATCACAGAGGAAGAGGGTGCACAGTTTTGGGACACCTCCTTGGATGTGGATTGTTCTAAGAAAGATGCAGGAGCAGATGAAGTCTTTGTGTTCCCCACACAAGAATGCATTGGTTCACCATTCATATTAATTGTGCGGGCCACAGATGACATAGACAAGTACACAGCAACCATATTTATTCAGCAGGTGTACAAAGGATCCCATGAAGAGTTTCCAAAGATGAGAGGATACAGAGAGGGGATACAATATAAACCATCTCTACCTGATAAGGTCAAATGCCCTAAACTTTTTGAGGTAGATGATCAAATAAATCCAATTTTACAGATCTTTGATGAAACGGCTAATAGGCCGATCGAGAGGAGGAGAAACAGTTTTGATGGTCCAGTAGATGGCCAGTTTTTGAAGATTTATGTTGTTTAAGGTTTTCGAGCCTTAATGATTGTAAGCATGTTCTTTTACAGGTTTTAGTGTAAACTTAATTAGACTCCATGCCCAATGGAATACTAGGCAATGTTTTTTAGCTTGTTTTATATGAAGGCATTGGTCTGTAGTTCTTGAGACCTCACAGAGAGGATCTCATCCCCAGAAGGAGCCAGTGTTAGCTCTGCTACATGTTGCTGATTTTCAAAGAGTGGAAGTAAGCTCGGTCCTTGGTTTCTTGCTCAGAAGCGGTCTGCACCGGTTATCGTCCTCCTTCTCCTTCATATCGCTTACTCCCTTTCACCCCGCTACCTCCATTTTTCCCTTGACTTCCACTGATGTGATATTGCGATGCGATTTAATCGCTATTGCAAATAGAATCCATGTGTGTATAAAGGCCACACCCCTTGACTTCTGCTGATGCGATATTGTGATGCGATCTGATTGCACATCGCACATCGCCCAAAATTATCAAAAGATAAACCCGATCTGACGACTCTCGTCGTGCCCGATAAAGCGACTCGTCCGATCACTCCTCCGCCTTCCATCCGTTTAATCCAACAACATTCGCACCTCCAGCGCCCATAAGCTGCCCACACATTAACTCACGATCGAAGTGTTTTTCATCCCGTCCCGTCTGCCACACGTCACCCGATGATTGTGATCGCTCGCCCTTGTACGATTACCGCTCACCCACCAAAAGCAATGCAATACATACTGCTTACCACCCATTTGCCCATCCCCGTTGCTTTATCTCCTGTGTATCTTTTCTGCCCGATGGCCGTCGGATCTGTCCGCTGGAGATCTGACAGCTTACGTTTGTTTGCTCCATATTTTTCCCGCTAAGCCATATCCACCGTCTATCTGCGTGATCCAACGACTGATCTTCCTCTTCATTCGCCCATATTGTCCACGACCATAGACATTTCATACTCCTGAAAGGACGAAGGTGGCCAGTGTTCGGTACCCAACGCATTTCATCTCCAACAACCACATTCAAGAAACAGAATGGCCGAGAAGAAAAAGGACATGCCTTGAGCAAATCAGAGCATTTATCAGTTATGGAGCTTCTTTCAGTCAACACTCCACCTACTCGAGAAGGACAACAGAGCACCAGAGAACGTCCAATTCATTCATAAAAGCAAGCAGATTGTAGCAGAGACTCCATCAGAGAGTTACAGCAGTTGGTGGTCCATTATGACCCCTCCCCGCTTAGAATAGCAGAACATTTTGTAAAGAAACTCTATATATACCCAGAAAACAAATGTAATCTGGGGGATGGGTTGATGGTTGTTGTTTTGATGTAAGGTTCAACTTCTGGAGACTGTAACTACTTTGATACTTGCATCGTTTCATCTTCATTTTCAGCTAATACAAGCTTATTTTGCTGTTAATTGCTCACTTTCCATTTCCATTCTGTTCTAGGCTGTGCCTGTTATGCATTTGTTCATGTGCTATTGATATTTAGCATTAGAGGAGCTGTCATCCTACCTCTGTGTTGAATTCTAGTATGTATCATTGAATGTGTTATGCAGGTTTCTGTTTATTTAGTGTCAGAGAGTTGTCATGTTGTCTGTGCATTAGGAAATAGATTTGCAGACCTTTTTACTGGTTGTAGCCGGCCATCACATGGTCTTGTGCATCTGCTGGTGTGGTCAGTATTCTCCATGTTCACCTAATTCATTAAACTGTGAGTAATTGGTGGTCTAAAGCCTTGTAATCTGGGGGTGTTCACGCATGTCTGGAGTTAAGCATAGTAGAAGTGGTTATCTGGCTTGAACAAGCATCATTCCTTCCATTCATCCATTTCCAACATTATGTTGAGTTTGTAATGTTCCCAGCATCTTCGAGATACAACCTAGGAGAGTTTCTTGGGGTGATAACAGGAGCCACCACCTATTGTAGAAGTATCATCTGATCATATAACCATGTCATAGTGTCGTACATCGACATCATTTCCTCCTGCATGGTTAACTGCCATTTTGTGGTGTTGTAACCGAGTGAAGATAACCATTGATTATCCGTCGCAAGATGTTTCACCTATTGCTTCACTACAACAAATTCTTTCTTAATATAACATTCTCACTCAATAGATATTTAGAGTTGTCTTGTGTTGTTGTGAAAAAATAAACTTTTGCCACCATGATTTCCCTATGATTCCTTCTAGTATTGGAAGTTATCACCTTCTTTGCAGATACTAAGACTAGGTTCTGAGGATCATTTAAGAAGTATATACGTCTCTGTTGCATGATCCTCTTCTTGTGTTGATCAAATGTGACATTGCACACATCCATGACTCCTCAGGTGGAGGTGTGATTCCCATTTCTCAAAATGGAAGATGACCAACTGTGAGAGGAGGTTCTTCTAGAGAATCTGTTTCATCATCCATGGGTTGGATGGTATCCTCCTCGTCCAACTCTTCTTCTATATCATGTTTCAACTTTTATTCTTCTAGTCTCCATGCTTATTCTTCCTCTTGGGTATGCCTTTATTGTTCCTCCTCTACTCTTATCCTTTCTTCTTATTCTTGTTTCTTCCTAAGAAACTCATCCTTCATCCTCTTCTCCTCTTCTTCTACTTATCTCCTCTCTTGTTCCTCTTGAATAACTCATGTGTTCAAAGGATCAAATTTCCATTTCATGTTGCTCTCTCTTATCAAATCATACCCGATCCTCATTTTAGGAGCTACTCTCCTTGCTTAAGGGGTTATTTGTTCTGCCTCTTATACCTAGATATCTTGAGTTGGTGGATCTTGGGGTGAGTTGGTTCTATCCTTGGATATGTATTTCTAAATGCATTGTACTAGTTCCTCACCTTCTCATATTCTTGCAGTAGACATTGATGAATATCCCCAATTGAAACTGATCCTTTCACAATGTTTCCTGCACACTCTCTTGGGATCATATCCATGAAAGTATTTAGTTACGAAGTGCAAGTGATCCAACTCTTGTATTTATGCAGCTACCACCTTGTGGCTCTTTAGTTCATATAATTTAATCCTTAAAGGGAAGGTGGGACAAGGGGCTTTCTTCCTCTGATGAAGGATATTGGAAATAATACTGGGGGGGGGGGTGAATCAGTATTATCAGATCAATTAATTTTTCATTTCCCAAACATATTTATATACACTACTTCTGTGAAGTGAACTAGTGTGTACACACTACTGTGATTAGAGAAATCATCGTATACCCAAAGAACTTGTGATTTAGTCAATTTATCATGTTTTGATCTTTAATCAATGCATCAGTAACTTATTAAACAATGCAGTAAAAATAGAATAATCCATCACACATAAGAAACACACATGAACAATAAGATTTAAGGTGGAAACCCAATGCGGGAGAAAAACCACCTGCTGCTATTGTCTCTTGTCATCTTTTAATATAAAGAATAATCTGTTTACAATATTGTACTGGTGCAGACTCATACTAGCACACAGGCACCCACCTGTAGAAGGCTACACCATTCTCTTGTTTTCCAGATTCTACTGGAAGTGAGCTGCAACCCCCTAGATCTTGTACTAGCCAATGTGTTTACTAGTACGTAGGCAACAACCACGTTTCATAAATTTTCAAACTGGATACTCCTGGTACATAACAACACGGTATGTAGGCCACGTTTCATCAAATTTTCACAGTGGACCCATTAGTAACAATGAAGCTCAAAATCAATCACCACTATAATACAACCATCAAATACATCTGCATCCACCAATCACTGAAACCTAATAATCAATATCTGATATAACTGAAACCCAATCATCAATATTTGATATAACTGAAACCCAATCATCAATCTTTGATATAACTAAAAAAACCAATCACTAAAACCTCTGAACCTCTTACACAACTTAATCAAACAATCAATGAACCTCTGACACAACTGAATCAACCATTCATTCAAACTTAATCAAATTCAACCAATCAACTGGAACAGACAAATCACTATAACCAATACACAGATCTAAACCCATAACGCTGCATCAACAAGAAGAACCATGTATCACGTGTCAGAATGTATATGCCCCTTCAATGAAGCCAACCTGCATGTATATGCTACTTCCTTTAGCCCAACCTGTGTATACCTCTAAAGATACTGAATCATAAGAACTTTGAACCAAAAACTGTACCAATCAGTGACATTCTGAAGATCTACTATCATATTACAGAGTTCTAAATGGATAGCAACAAGGATCACCCTTCTTTCTCAATCAATCAATCAAGCAAACTCAATCTCTTTATATAATCAACTTTACTTTCAGATCTAATGAAGACATCATTGACAAACAACAATAAAACAACAACACTGATCTGATAGATCACTCATCCCTAAACATCAAGCCTTTATTTTTCATACGCTACTTGGAAGAGATGAACCAACATGTATACACACCTTCACCAAAGCGAACCAACGTATAGATTTGCAAATACTTACTTATAACTTTGCTGCAATTCGAGTCTTTAGACATACCCAAATCATCACATATAAAGAATAAAACGTGTGTTATTAATCATATCTAGCCTATCCATTATCAGATCACATAATGACAATTCATTATGATCCTGATCCATCATTAGATCTCATCCATCATCAAACACTCAGGTGCATACTTAGTCTATATCAAGAAAAGCATTAGAAACCCATAACATGCATATTTTCTTTTGATCTAACACTTCATAAGATATTCATTACTTGTGCACTTATCCCTTTGATCTTCTCCTCCTTATATACTTAGATCCTTTGTCAATACCTAACACCAAAACCTCGGACCAATACCTCGAACTAAAAGCCTTGGACCAAAACCTCAGACCAATACCTTAGACTAAAAACCTCGGACCAATACCTTGGACCAAAAACCTCAGATCAAAACCTCGGACCAAACCACACTTAGGATCTGTGATATTCTTGGTCAGGATAAAATAGTTGTTACTCTACTCAATATTGTGGGCTAATACCATGGTATTGACCCCTGGTATTGTCTCTTCTTGAATTTCCTTGATTTTCCAACATATACACGCTTTTCTTCTTGTGAAAGTGCGTGTATATGTATACACTCTTTTTGTTCTGTGAACTAGCATGTATATGCTGTTTTGACTAAGTGGACCCATGTATACATCTTAAATTGATTTTCACTGTCCTTACCTTCAACTTCTTCATTCTAATTAGTAGACTTTAGATCCATGTTCCTGTTCTTTTGTGCCAATGCTATGTTACCTCTGAATAGACCTGTTACACTGAGATTTTCCATATAAATTTTGAAATGATTCCATTGAATTTCCCTACATTTTGTCACTTCTATAAGCACAACTGCCATGCATTCTGTCCCATCTGATATCTCTCCTGTAGATTCATCTAGTTACCATATAAAAGTGAGTTGTTTTGCTACAAGTGGGTTTCCATCAAGTACAACACATGCATCATAATGCCAACAATATCCCCCTTTGGACTTGATCGCAACCATGTTGGTGTTGATTATTGCAAGTTGTAGAAACTGTTAGAGATAACAAGCAACACCAAAATACTCTCCCCCTTTGATATCAAGGTTAAAGGGCATATCAAGATATTCTCCCCCTTTGAGATCAAAGACAAAGGGCTGAAAAAAATGAAGACTTCCATATTTGAACAACTGAATATGAACATTGATCATGCTCCCCCTAGGCAAATGCTAAATTCTATGATTAAACTCCCCCTTTGTACATGATGAGATGCACCATACCATCCATGCTCCCCCTGAGCACATGCAAATTCTGCAAAAATATTTTCTAAAAGAATAACATGACTCTATAACTTAATTATGTGACTATGACCTTCCCATCACCAATGAATCATACATACATCAATCACCCAACCAAGTGGGGATATACCAAAGTTGACTCATCTACCAACAAAGTGGGGATATACGAATTGTTTATACATGATTGAAATATAGCAATTGTTACATCATCCTTCCGATGCATAGTGGGGGTACAAATTACATCATATGACCAAAAGGACTCATTAAAAGACTATGAAAGACAAAGACATATTATGGGCCTTTACATGGAATTTACATCAAATTATATACATGACATTTATAACAAAGACCAAAGATCTAGAGAAGACCATGATAGTCATTAGCAACTATCCTACACCATATATGATCTGCTCCATAAGCATCTGTCAGCAACATCCAGACCAACAACCTGTATATGTCCATCATCAGTTCCCAAGATATGACATTGTAAATATCATCAACCTATGACAAAGTATGCCGCATATAGATATCAACTCATCCTATTGATCTCATCAAGATCAACTTGCTCTGTTTCCTTAGTAGAAAGAGCCTTATCATAAACTTCCATGAATCAACTATATGTCATATCTCCAAGTAGTAACACAAAATCATTCACATCATATCATATGTATGTGAAAACATCATAGCCATCATCTATTATCATAGCATCATCATCAAGAACTGCATGATATTTCCACAAGAACCCTCAATATATCAACCATGTATAATCACTAGGAAACATTCCACATCTTATAAGCATCAACCACGATAATCAACATAAGTGAGTATCAAACCTATCATCATAAAGTAAGAAGGCATCATCATTATGTGACTAAGCAAGCCATGTCTCCGAATATCCATGCCTTCAAATAGCTATGCCTGCAATAACACCATTCTCTTGGCCAACCAACAATATTTATCAATATGCAACTTAAGTAATCATCCATGTATCCATCGTAATGTATATCCATCAAAGAGATAGCAATATGTATCTAGAAAACCATGAGATCATAGTCATATTTCAAGCTTTCTTGTTACCATCAATAGCAACAATCCTCAACCATGTGAGAGCCAAGAACTATAGGAATCCTGCATCATAACTGCACCATATGAACTTTATGCATCTTTGAAGGCATGATGACAACAACATAAAAGAAATGAGTGGCTCATCATCAAATAATGAAGTTGTGTACTCAAGCTTTTTACTTCTCCTTGTCCTTATGAATATCACCATGTAAGCCACGTATATGTATTGTATGCATCATCAAAATTCATCCACAGTCATCCATAAATTTGATCTGAATAATAACTATGTGGCTCAAGCAATATAAGTATCATCTGAGATTTCATCATAGGAAACTTATGACTGCCCCATAGCATGATGTATCATTTAAACACTTCAACAACATAATCATCCTCACCATTGATAAGAATCGTTATGTACCAAATACTTCTAAACATAATGGCAACAATGCATTATTAGAAGCATAGCATATTCTCCCCCTGAACCTATCCCACCTGTTCACTGTCAGATCTTATCTTTGCATATATCAGTAAGGGTCATCAAGGCATCATCATCAACTAGTTATACATCAAGTCATCAACAACTTATGAGGGTCAAAATCACTTCTAAATAACGTCCACAAACTGTATTCATCAATCATCAAGACATAAAAGATAATTGATAATTGTCTAAACCATATCAGCTCATTTTTCTGAGTCTTTCCCACTTCTTCATCAAACCAATATATACATGACTATGAAACTTCTAACTCATGTATATACGTGACTTGTCTTAATGATAATTGTGTATGAGAATTAGAACACTAAAATTTCATACTTTCAGTTCTTCCTGAGTCTGTTCTGTTTGTATACTGAGCTATGCCACATATTTCTGGTCGTACTTCCTTCTTCTTTCATATTTTGGAGTGTGATGATGTTTGCTCCTTTTGGTATGTTGGTCGAAATTTTCTCCTGAATTCTTTTGCTATATGCCCAAACTTGTTACAATCATAACATCTTATATATTTCATATTTCCTCTAGAGCAGTTAATGGCTTTGTGATCAAACATATTGCAAGAAAAACAATATCCCTTAAAGTACCTAAAAGTTGATGATCTTTCTGTGTGACTGTTATTAGCTTGAACCATTCTACTTCTGCATTTGGCTACAACATATGCAAAATTATGACATATAAAACATTCAACATTATTCATTAGAGGAAAGAATTGACTAAGACCTCCATAGTTAGGAGTAAATGATTTTCTTTGAAGACTTTCTTTCCTTGTTGTTGATGTGGTTGACCTCTTATCTCATTGTTGAGCATTTGTGATTTTGCACTAGAGTTCCTTGCTTCATTTTGTGAGCTAGATTCACCTTTAACAGTTTCATGAAAACCAAGACCATATTTGATGGCAGGAGACCTTTGACTACTAAGAATATAATCCAAAATCTTAGTACTATATTGAAATCGTAAAAGTTTATCCTTTTCTTCTAATTTACCTTTTAGGAAATTTACCTCAACCTGATATTGCTCTTCCTTTTCAAGATACTGCTTCTTCATGATTTCTTTAGCTTTTCGTCCTTCTTCCACTTGTTGTCTTAATTCGAGAACTTCATTTTCTTGTTCTTCAAATGCTTGCAGTAGTTCTTCATTCTTCTTATTTGAATTTTTGAGATATTCTTTTAGAGAAACGATCACACCTTCAAGACCTTCACAATAGTTGGTTCTTTCTAAAAGTTCCTTGGTTGTTGTGTCCTTCTCATTCACTTCAATTCTCAATGATGTCACTTCACCCTACAACCTTTGACATTGGTCTTCCTTTTCCTTGTACTGCTTCCTTACTTTGTTTCCTTCCTCCAACTAGGCTTTTAATCTGGTAACTTCTTCTTTGTAGGCACATTCCCTTTTATCAATTAGATCCTTTTGATCTCTAATTGTCTCTGTGAGATTTTTAAATTCTGTCTCTATTTGATTTCTTTCTCTTTCACCCATAAGAGAAAATTCAGTTGTTTCGTCGTCACATTCATTATTTTCAAATGAACAGAGAAATGTATCACTAGAGGACAACAAATTCATACCTGATATTTCTTTTGCTTATTTGTATTCATTCTGAGGTGATTCTAAATATGAAGAGTTGCTTCCACACAATGGTCGATCATCTCTCCCACTGTCATGGTTCCTTTGAGATGTCTTCTTCTTTTCAGGTGCTTTCTTCTTTTGCTTCTTTCCCATTGGTACTTGGATCTCCTTCAAGCGATCGAGCTTCTACCAAAGGACCTGCTCTGATTCCGATTGTTAGAAATAATACTAAGAGGAGAGGTGAATCAGTATTATCAGATTAATTAATTTTTCATTTCCCAATCAGATTTATATACGCTACTTCTATGAAGTGAACTGGTATGTTCACGCTACTTTGATTAGAGAAACCAATGTATACCCAAAGAACTTGTGATTTAGTCAATTTATCATGTGTTGATCTTTAATCAGTGCATCAGTAACTTATTAAACATTGCAGTAAAAATAGAATAAACCATCACATATAAACAACACACATTAACACCAAGATTTAAGATGGGAACCTATTGCGAGAGAAAAACCACCTATTGTTGTTGTCTCTGTCTTCTTTTAATATAAAGAATAATCTGTTTACAATATTGTACTGGTGCAGACTCGTATTAGTACATAGACACCCACCTGCAAAAGGCTACAACTTTCTCTCGTTTTCCAACTTCTACTGGAAGGGAGATGCAACCCCCTATCTCTTGTACTAGCCAATGTGTTTACTAGTATGTAGGTGTCGGACTATAGAAGGCTATGACCTTCTCTCTTTTTCCAGGGACCACGTTTCATAAATTTTCAGACTGGATACTCTTGGTACATAACAACACAATATGTAGGCCACGTTTCATCAAATTTTCACACTAGACTCATTAGTAACATTGAAGCTCAAAATCAATCACCATTGCAATACAACCATCAAACACATCTGCATCAATCAATCGCTGAAACCCAATCATCAGTATCTGATATAACTAAAACCCAATCATCAATATCTGATATAACTGAAACCCAATCATCAATCTTTGATATAAATGAAACAATTAATCACTGAAACCTCTGAACCTCTAACACAACTGAATCAAACAATCACTGAACCTCTGACACAGAGGAATCAACCATTCATTCAAACTTAATCAAATTCAACCAATCAACTGGAATGGACAGATCACTGTAATCAATACACAAATCTAAACCCAAAACACTACATCAGCAAGCAGAACCAACTGTAACCTCAAACTTCATGTGTCAGAATGTATACACCCTTCAATGAAGCCAACCTGCATGTATACACTACTTCCTTTAGCCCAACCTGTATATACCTCTAAAAATATTGAATCATAAAACCTTTGAACCACAAAATGTATCAATCAGTGACATTATGAAGATCTACTATTGTATTACAGAGTTCTAAACGGATAGCAACAAGGATCACCCTTCTTTCTTAATCAATCAATCAACCAGACTCAATCTCCTTACAATCAACTTTACTTTCAGATCTGATGAAGACATCACTGACAAACAACATAAAAACAACAACACTGATTTGATAGATCAGTCATCCCTGAACATCAAGCTTTTCTTTTGCATACGCTACTTGGAAGAGCTGAACCAGTGTGTATACGGACCTTCACTAAAGTGAACTAGCGTATAGATTTGCAAATACTTACTTATAACTTCGCTGCAACTCCAGTCTTGAGACATACCCAGATCATCACATAGAAAGAATAAAGTGTGTGTTAGCAATCAGATCTAGCCTATCCATTATCAGATCACATTACAATAAGTCATTATGATCCTGATCCACCATTAGATCTCATCCATCATCAAACACTCAGGTGCATACTTAGTCTAGATCAAGCAAAGCATCAGAAACCCATAATATGCATATTTTCTTTTGATCTAACACTTCATAAGATATTCATCACTTATGAACTTAGCCCTTTGATCTCCTCCTCCTTATATACTTAGATTCTTTGTCAATACCTTGGAGCAAAACATCAGACTAATACCTCGAATTAAAAACCTTGGACCAATACCTCAAACCAAAAACCTCGGACAAATACCTTGGACCAAAAACCTCGGACCAAAACCTCAGACCAAAAACCTCGGACCAATACCTCAAACCAAACCACACTTAGGATTTGTGGTATTCTTGGATGGGATCAAATAATCGTTACTCTGCTCAATATTGTGGGCTAATACCATGGTATTGACCCCTGGTATTGTCTCCTCTTGAATTTCCTTGATTTTCCAACATATACACACTTTTCTTCTTATGAAAGTGTGTGTATATGTATATGCTTTTTTTATTTTGTGAACCAGTATGTATACACTGTTTTGATTAAGTGGACATCCATATACATCTTAAATTGATTTTCACCATCCTTTACCTTCAACTTCTTCATTCTGATTAGTAGACTTTAGTTCCATCTTCCTGTTCTTCTGTGCCAATGTCATGCTACCTCTGAATAGACCTATTACACTGATATTTGCCATATAACTTCTTAAATGATTCCTTTGATCTGCCCTACATTTTGTCACTTCTGTAAACACAACTGCCATGCATTTTGTCCCATATGATATCTCTCTTGTAGATTCATCTAGTTACGTAGATTCATCTAGTTACCATATACAAGTGAGTTGTTCTGCTACAAGTGGGTTTCCATCAAGTACAACACATGCATCATAATGCCAACAAAAGACTCTTGAAAACCCTGTATCCAACTAATATGCTACTTCTTGCATGACCACGTTATTGGTCACATATCGCGTCATGAGATGAGGGGATGTCTGACCAAAAAACATTTGATGTATGTATCCTTTGGCGCCGCAAACCAATCTATGATATCCCGTAGTTACTAGGATCGATCTCAAATATCATATGGAAAATAATTGAAAAGAAGTGCTTGACCAATTTGTCATATGTGCCTCTGAAGCTTGATTATGAGAACACTCTATAATGAAAGTAATCTGGGAACTTGTCCCGAGGGGTCCAATTCCAATACATTCCCGATAACACATATTTTGCACAGATTCCATTTAAAAGAAATGCAGACATATAGAGTTCTTGTGCCTAGTTCACTCTCAAAGATGCCTTTTCTTGCCCCACATGAAATTGCAACTCAAATGATAATATATATGCCCAATTGAAAGCTTTACCTTGCAATAGACAACACATCTAGTTTTCCTCAAACAACTTAGCGTTATTTTTCCCATGCAACAAACAACACATGGAAATCAAATATTTATATACATCTCTGATAATATTGGTTGGATAAACTACGGATGTGCAGTGGTGAACCTTAGATAGCTCTCGACACCAAGATTTGATGATGTTATTTGTGTCAAGGTCGACCCATTTGATGTAGAAGTAATTGTTTGCACATTCTGTGGGCCTAAGCATCTTGTAGTAAGTTTGCATGCATTATTTATAATAGGTGGTGAGTTGATCACCACTTTCACTATGAAGCACAAGATGAGAGTCATCCGTGTGTGTAATAATCCACTCAATCACTTCTGCAGAGGGGATGACCGACAATTTGCATGTTGTCCTATGCATCTTGGACTAATTTATGTTGATATATACTTCTAAGTCCTCCAAGCTCTCCATAAACTTTTTTTGCATGAATATGTCTTTTATATCACTCCATGTGACCTTTGTAGAATTATCAATGAAGCACTGTGTGTCAACATATATGGGAATGGTTTGCTTTGTCACTTCAACTTCTTCCTCAATGATTGCTTTTAAGGGTTCCTTAGATGCCACTTTATGTATAGCGAGAGGAATGGCTCCAACAAATGATGAAAAAGTAACAATACTTGTAGCTCGAACACCTATTTGTGGAAGTACATTCATGATGACAAGATTATCTCTATGAAATATCTTAATTATTGTAGCAATATCTTAGAATATGATATTCAAAGATACACAAAATTTACTGGGAATGTAAATCTATCAACAAAAACACATAATCACTTGCATGCATAAGAAAATAGGCATGCAAACAAGGAGGGTGCACTTTCAAAGCGCAAAGGGGAATTCAAGGGTCATTTAGGGCTTTGTAGTGCGCTCATGCACTCAAGCAAGAGAAGGAAAACCTCAAGGGCATAGTGGCACACTCCAAAGAGATGAAGGAATGAGTCTTCGGGCCTTCAAGATTTCATGGTGCACTCATGCACTCAAGGAGATAGAGAGGGTGCACTAGCACACTCTGAAGGGACAAGTATTCGGGCTTTCAAGCCTTCAGGGTGCACTCATGCATTCAAGGGAAAGGAGGGCACACTAGCACATGTAGAAGGGACAAAGGAAAATCATTCAATCCTTCAAGGTGTGCTCATGCGCTTAGGGAGGGCACAACTTTTTGTGATGAAGGAGTGCGCTCAAGAGGTAGACTTGTGTTCTTCTGGGTGTAGTTTTAAGAGTTGAGGGGGCTTTAGGTTCCAGAAGTGCACTCTACTTGAGAATGGCTTAAGAACAAGTATTACAAGAGATATCACAGTCCTACTAGATGTATACCTGGTTACCGGAGTGAAGGTATCCTCGTAGTCAATTCCTTCCTTTTGAGCATACCCCTTAGCCACAAACCTGGCCTTGTATTTCTCAACACTACCATCTACAGTGTATTTGATCTTGTAGATCCATCGTGAACCTACTACTGATCTGTCTTAAGGCCTTAGCACTACTTCCGAGACATCATTTACCATTATGGAGTTGTACTCATCTACCATGGCATCTAACCAAACCTGATGTTGAGCTGCCTCCTGGAAACTAGCAGGCTCCCCATCCTGAGCTACTAATGTGTGATATCTATTTGGTTGTTTTCGCTCCCTCTTATCGTTTCTTAGCGCACCGATGAAGTCCTCTCCATCTCGCAGAATCTGGCAAAGTTCCTTGCTAGTTCTTCCTTTTCCAGCAGGTGCCTCTATTAGCTCCTCCTCATCGTGTGAATCTTCCTAATCCGAGGAAGAATCCTTTACTTCTGTTGGTTGAATAGGTTTAACCAACAACTCTTCTTTTGACTGATCCTCAGAAGGCATCTCATGAGATTTTCTGAAAGCCCTGTCCTCCATGAACTTTACATCTCGTTGAACCAGTACCTTCTTGCTCCCTGGAAGATAGATTTTGTATACCTTAGCATTCTTGCTATATCCCACTAGATATCCCTTTTTCGTAGTTTGATCCATATTTTTCCTCTTTTCCTCGGTTATGTGGCAATATGCTAAACTTCAAAATATCCTGAAATGATTGAATTCAGATGTCTTCCCCGTGAAATCTTTCTCTAGAGTAATATTGCCCAACTCGCTATGAGGAGTCCTATTATGAACATAGACTGTTGTTTTGCATGCTTCTGCCCACAGGAATTTTAGCATATCCTGATCATACATCGTGGCCCTAGTTGCTTCTACAATAGTCTTGTTCTTCCTTTCTCCTACTCCACTCTTCTTTGGATTGTACAAATATTTTCACTCTCTTCAGATGCCCTCCTTAGTGCAAAAATCAATGAATTCCTTATCGACAAACCGTCCTCCATTATCTGAGCGCAAAATTTTTATTTTCTTCCCAGACAGATTCTCCACCAAAGCCTTGAACTCTTTGAATCGACAAAAAACCTCGTCCTTGGTTTTCAAAAATAAATCCAAGTTTTCCTTGAGTGGTAATCAATGAAGGTAAGGAAATACTTGGCACCACTAAGAGTTTTGGTGGACATAGGTCTGCGGATATATGCGTGTATCAAGCCTAGTACACTCTTGGCTCTGTGTTTACTCCTAGGAAATGCTGCCTTGGCATACTTTCTAGAGCACATCCTTTGCATACATCATCTTGTTCCATACTAAGATTTGGAACTCCTATTACAGTTCTCCTGATAATTCTCAAAGCCCCATGGTACAAATGTCCCATTCTTCTGTGCCATAGTTCATTCAAGTCCTTGTCTCCACGAATGCCTATTAGTGCCATTGGTGATTCTAGTTGTAATATGTACAACCTGTTACTTTTGATCCCGATCTGCACTTTCTTTCTCCAGCTTGGGTACTTGATGTATACCTTCTCCTTGATGAAGTAGACGTCATAGCCGTTGCCTTGAAGTTGCGACATGGAAAACAATTTCATCCCAAATCCTGATACATGTAGCACATTTGTAGTGCGGAACCATTCTCCTGATTCTGTTTGAAAAACTATGGTACCCTTCCCTACTGGAGTACACTTTGCCTTGTTCCCCATGGTGGTCTAAAAAGTCGTCTTCTCTTCTCGATACTCTGAGAAACATTCCCTGATTCTTATCATATTCCAAGAGGATCCACTGTCTATATACCATACTTCTCATGATGCAGAACTAGTCATACAAGCCACATCTTCTTCCATCCTAGAAGCCAACATGGAGAAATTGACATCTCTTGAGGAATTTTCTGAAAATATATGCGAGTCCCCTGACGTGGATGCCTTTGCATCATGTTCTTGACCCATAACTAATTTTCCCTTCCTGTCTCTGGTTACTTGCTATGATACCATGTGAAAATTATATCACTGCAACATCTAATTTACTTTGCCTACTTATTTTCAATAAGTTTTTTATGAAATTCCTTCAATAAACATTAAAATAAATAATGCTGCAGATATCACATCGTAATACAAAAACAAACACATGCACAAGAATAGACACAGATATTTTGGACAATAGTCCCTGGAAAAACCCAATGTGGGAAAACCAGTGCAGCAAGGGAGGATTTTATTATTAAGCAATTCTTTAGTACAACCGGGTGCCAACTAGCTTACCCAACAAAGAGAAAAATTCTCGAGCACTTCTCCGAGTCCCAGCATCAGCCTGGATGATCTCTACATAGCTCTTAGACACTCTGCGTCAGCCCCTGCTTGTCTGCATCAGCCTTGGGCATCTTTGCATCACCCACGCAGGCCCTCTAGTGACCACGCAGTCTCCTGCTGCCTCAACATTTGCCTGAAAGGCCCTGCGTCTGCCTCTCCTGCCTCTGCACTGGTCTCCTGTTGCTGATCCGCACTCTCTGCTTTGTACTTGTTGCCTCTTGTAACTCTCTAGACCACTAGTTTGAATTTCTCAGCTAACCCCACTCCAGAAATCGAACTAACTTGTCTCCCTAAGTGTGTCCTCCAACAAACCCTTAAGCCTCTTCTTATACTTTTCTCGTTGGTCCATCAATGGCTGCGATTAAGTCTCTAATCAACGGCTAATATTATATCTGGCTTGATCCATAACTTTTGGACCATTCTAACTCAGTATATATTAATTCACATTAATATTTTATTTTCCCTAAGTTTAGACTTAGGGACTCCATTAGAAATATTAATTATCTTATATATTCCAAACTGGTTAGATTCTGCCCAAACCATTTCTGGGTCTTGGAGATATCATGTGCTTTAGCCTCTCCACCCATTTTCGTGGCTAGATCACATTCGATGCTACCCCAAAGCAACAAGATGTAGCCCATGGTTTCCATGAAGTCATATATCTTCTTAAGATAAATATCTTTGTTCTTTAAGGGGATATAATTATGTCATTCCTATCAACTCTACCTACTATAAGAAAAAAACCTAGATAAGAAGTCCCCCTTAAATACCTTAGAATATGCTGTCTGCAGTCTAAGGAATGAAGGTAATATCCTTTTGCTTGGGTACTTCAATGTTAGAACTCCTACTAACCAAGCTAGTCTCCTAAGTAATAACCTTAATCCTAACCATATATGGCTAGATGAGGATGATGAGTTATCTATTAGATTCAAAATAAATTCATAAGGCATAACCGAGAGCCTATTTGGTAATGAGCTTATCAAGCTTTGTAGTTCCCAAGACATGATAATTTGTAATGGAATTATTAAGTGGCCAACCTCTAGGTAGTAGTGTTGTGCACTATGTGATATCTCACACCCATGTTCTCAACCATGTTTTAAATTTTAACCACCTAAATGACCACAAACCTGACCTTTATCCTTAACTCTAAATCTTGACATGCATGCCAACCACATGCAAAAAACTTGTGAGAGTCAAAGACATTCATTTTGACAAAAGTAAAATGTATCTCGTCTTAAAGGATTATAGTAGGTAGAGTTGATAGGAATGAAATAACAAATTGTGATAAACATCCTATTGGTGTTAGAATTGAAAATTTTGACCTAAATGTACTATTGAGGTAGTCAACCATATGAAGTTGTGTGTGAGAAGAAATATTATTTTTTATATAACATGATATGCCACCAAAACCTCTACAAGAGGATTTTGCATTGCAAGTTGACCAAAGAATGAATCCATCTATGTGGGGGACCCTAAATTGATCATGCTCCCAAGTTTCAACTAAGAAAATAATATCAATATCACTTGGGATCCAAGTTAACGTAGGAACGTTATGCAATGGAAAAATAGAAGAGGATCCGAAGTGTTTCTAATTCCTATTTATCACCTTTATTTTGGACTCTATCTCTAATAATAACTTTCTTATTTGTAACGATTTCCCATTTCCCATCCTTTCTTGCCTTCTTTACCTTTTGGACCTCTTTCCTTAGTTCAATTTGGTCTTCTAGAATAAGATCTTCATTATAAATATTCCTTATCCTTTTAGGCTAGGAGATTTACTAAGTAACCTAATTTATGGTCATACAACTTACCTAGATGAGTCTATGTTTATAAGTATCTTTCTCATCATTTTCTTCTGTTAGATAATTTGTTTGAATTTGAGACTTGCTTTTCAATTATTATTTTACTATTTATAATGCTATTTCAATTTCACTTTTACTATTTGTAGTGGGTACTCATTGTCTTTCTCTTTTATACTAGATATTATAAGGTTTAGGGTTATTTTGTGTCACTCACTATAAAATTCAATTAGTTTTTTCATTTACTCTTTTATGGATTTGATGGACTTGATATCTAATTTATTTCACTCCTATTTAGGGATGAATTATTTATGAATTAGGGATGAATTATTTATAAATTATTTAGTTCCTTTTTTGGTTCATTAATCTCGTCACTCAAGGTACAATTTTCATCAACCCATAGATTTTTTTTTTTACATTACTTTTTTTTAATATATTTTTATAATTTATTTAATTATATTTATATATATATATATATATTATCAAATTAAATAAATTTGTAATATTATAAAAATAATCAATATATAATATTTTATGATAGCTTTTAGAATAGTTTGGACATTTTGTATTTTGAAATATATCATACCATGAACAAATTAGTATGGCACTTGGGGGATGCGTTGAGCTATGATATATGATTATGTCGTAAATGAGATATTTTCCTCTAGCATTTTTTTTGTTAGATATTATTATTTTTCCAAGATGAAATATATTATTTTATTTCAATATTATTTAATAGTAATGTCACTTGGGAGATGAGTTTGATATATGATTATGTTGTAAGTGAGATATTTTCCTCTAGCGTTTTTTTAGATATTATTATTCAATATTATTTAATAGTATGGCACTTAGGGATGAGTTGAGCTTTGATATATGATTATGTCGTAAGTGAGATATCTTCCTCTTCTTCTAGAGTGTTTTTTGGGTTAGATATTATATTATTTTTCCAAGATAAAATATATTATTTTTATTTCAATATTATTTAATGTATAATTAAGTTTTTAGTTTTTTAAGTTTAATAATATTATAGTGGTTAGGAAATGGTTTTTAAATATAAAAACAAAATTACTTTTATCTCTAGCCAAAACCCCCACTTCTTACTCAAGGAGGGTTAGCACATGGATGCCTTTGACATTACTCAATTATTGGAGGTAAAGGAGGAGATCATCTTGGAGAATAGAGATAATATGAAAAATACTATTACTTCCAAATTTAAAAAAAAGACAAATTATGACATAATAAATACTTGAGGAAAAAATGAATCTAAATACTATAAAGAAGTGATCAACTTATCTTGAACATTACTAATAAAAAAATGAACATTGCTAAGATAAAAATAACTCAAACTATCTTAAGTGAAATTATAAATTAAAAATAGAATACCATTAAAACAAATTTAGCTTTCAAAACAAGACAATGCCCCATCCCCGCCGACCGCGCGACTGGATGACATGGTTCATGGGCTTCCTTTATTTCATGCATCTTAATAAAAGTGAAAGTCATCTTGCAATTGTAAGCAATTGCGAAAATGTATATTCCAAACATGATTTTTGTTAAAAAATACATTGATGTATTCAACGGAAATAAATAAGTGAAAAGAAGTAAAATCCATGACATGTTAGGTCGAAACACACAAACCACCCACAACAACGATGTAGATAAGACTTGCAGTAAAAAATTCTAACAAAATAGAGCTAAATTCCCTCGAAACGAAAACAAAAACTAACCCACAGATATAAGAACATACAACAAAAAATTATTAACAGTTTTTCAATAATTTACACTGCATGCAAAGTAAAAAATTATTTACAGTTTTTCAATAATTTACACGACATGCAAATTAAATATAATAGCTTCTATCTGAAGAATAAATCTAATTTGTTCAATACCAGAGAAATCAACCTTTTTTAAGGCAGGTCTAACTCTACGTAGATAATGAGGCACAACTTTCAAAGAGACTGTTCCAAAATGTGCAAACCTGCGGAAAGGTAAGTTTATTAATATTCATGAAAGAACAAACTATCTGACAGTCTCCTTGACGCTCACCAGCTCGAGCTTCATCTACAGGTGTGGGCTTATGACGTCTCAATTCATCTGTCTGCCATAAGGAAGTAACCTCTTTCCTCTGCACAGAAATCCAATTAATTAAATAAATTTCTCGAAACATATGTAGAATAAGAGAAGCTGCATGTCCTATATGACATATCTTCATAACCAACAAAATAGGGGGTGAGCAGAAGTAAATTGTTACCAAATATTCAATCAACAATTCCCGCTCTTCATGGCCCAGGTCTGCTCGATTATTATATTCCAACAGCTGCTGCAAAACAGAGAAGACAGTCTAAATGTAGAACAGGGTAACTTCATAAAAAATGTTCACAAACACCACAGATTTTGTAAGAAAGATTGTTTCCATTTTACAGATCATAACTATTGCAGACATCTAATTGTGGTAAGAAATGAACAACTTAGTTCAACCGCTAATTTCCCTTTGGGGCATTTCCTCCAGAAAAGATAATCAGGCATATATAAATACCATTATTGCAGACATCTAACTCTGATAAAAAATGAGCAACTTAGTTCAACCACCAATTTCCCTTTGGGGCATTTCTCACCGAAAAGATAATCAGGCATATAAAAATACCAATGTAGAGGTGATAAAAAAACAAATGGATTGAGATACATATACTCTCTAATGCATTTTCTTCAGAAAAGATGTTTCACGAAAATGAAAATACCAATGAAGAAGAGATTAAAAACAATTGAATTGAGAAAAATAATCCATGAAAATGTGTGAAGCAAAGGATAAAGAAGAATCCAGTACTCAGGAACATGAGAATATTACTATCATCAGTAACAAACATTTCGAGTATGAAAATCAGAGAAGCAATTTTGATACCTTTTCAGTATCAAACGACATTGTACTTTCAAAAACATAATGCAGTAGAACATCTCTTAGTCCTCATAAATGTGCTTGTAAATATCATCATGGAAAATTTCATCAAGCTCAAAATGGATTTTAAAGGAATACTTGGATGTTAAAATCCAAGTCACAAGAACTTACCGCAATTTGTAGATGCTTGTATTGCAATGTCCGTCTATTTATTTGTGTTGGATGTGCAGTTAAAACAATTTCAATCTCCTGTAACATAGAAGCTATCAGAATTAGCAAACAATTTAGAAGGAAATGTAACAAATTTAGTTGGTTGTGAACATTGATCCAATCCTTACTATATGATTAATCCAAAAAACTATTGAGACTAAACCCTGCTCACAAACGGCATTGTACCCGAAAAAATATTTATTAACAATTTTTCAAAGATTCCTCTTGATTTGAACTAGTAAAATCTGCTTTCACCTCCTAATTTTCTAATAATAGGTCACCTTTATGAAATCATTCTTCCAAACATAACTCTTCATTATTATTGAAGTCTTGCATTAAAATTCCATTCTACTTACCTGAAATTGATCTCTGGTAAATTGGAAAAATATTTCAAGAACAAATATGCCTTTATGTTACCGTTAATAACAAGTAATGCTTGTATGTTACAGAAATTGTAGAAGAAGAAAAAGCTGGAAAATAAAGCAAAAGGAGACTTGCAGATATATAGAACCAGTATTCGCGAATCACAAAATTAAATGGCAGTAAGGAAGGGAAAGCAAACCTCACAAAGACATTGTGCCAATAAGGGTGGCCATCAAATCCTGAACAATCATATCTCTTTACAACAGCCATTGATGCCTCTACTGCACCAATGTTCTGTTTCACTCTCCAGTTCCTGCCAAGTTGTCAGCAATGTTTATGTTTCCATTGTCATCTCCGATTTTAGGGAAATTGTCTCCATTTCTCCTTTCTTCTGTGCATCTTATGATAAAATCACTTTTATATCTACCTTTATATGCAAGTTGCAACATTCTTCGTGATGGGATTTGGATATATTGGAACATTTGTACCAACATCCTAGGAGACTAGAACTACATAAAACATAGGTGTCAGCCTGTTCTGTTTCTCTCTATAGATTGTATATTCTCATTCTTTTTAGGAGGATAAGTACATGGTATAGTCCCCAAAGGGACAGTACTTTTCATGCATATCTGTTAGCCTATGCGAGAAGTCAATTTTAGTGCTATGTATGTTACCAATAAAATTGGATTCAGGTGGTTTCTCTGATGAGGGTGTATTGGGTGTTTCAAATGGTCATTCAAGGACGATTAATCTCAAATGCAGCTGTATTTGAGGCAAAAGTCAAAGATGGTATAGTCTTAAGTAGAAATACGTTAAGATTTGTTTAACTTTGAAGACAGGATGAGATGCATTTTATGGAACTGCATTACCAGAAAAAAGCAGAGGCATTCATATATTGAAATTAGTTTGTTGTATTCTTCGCAAGAGAGTGAAGGATATCATGCAGAGGACGCAGCTCAAAGGAGACACGAGACACTTGTCATCAAGCTGGCCTTTATATTCTTAGTTTCAGAGGTAAAATAGCAGACAGTGAAAGACTGCAGCAGCATACACCATGTAGGGGAACAAAGCCAGGTGCAGCAGGGCATGCACTCAGTGATCAAATTTGAAGGGCATGTCTTAATTTCATTTAGAAGGGCACACATCTAGGTCGCACTTCTATAATGAAAAGCATAAAAAAAAAGCAATTCAATTGACAATAGTAAATTATTTTCAAATTTCTTTTTATTTTTCCACAAACAAAAAGATACTACTATGTCAAAGGCTGCATTAGTAAATGAATTACTCTTACACGTGTGATTGAGAAATGTAACCACATAAGATCATATTGCACAGGCCTTGAACTCAGCCACAATTGAACCAACTATAGGGACAAAATCATAGTTGGGAAACTGCATATGAGTACAAAAAATAAACATATATACATAATTACATCTTAATGAAATTGAAATAAAAATAAAAATACGAAGAAACAAAAATACTTATATTAAGAATATATGGAAGGTCTCATTTATATAATTAAAAATAAATTCTAGCTTATATAGGAAGTATCAGTGTAATTCTAGCTTATAAACTTCAAATTTGACCAAATCACTATTCTATTGTCTATTAAAACTCTTTTGGAAAGCTGAGACTTCCAATATTTGCAAATCTGAAATTATTGGAACTACTGTCCCTGTACTTGGCCGAAAAATTGATCTAAGATAGCTTTTTCTTTTAGTTATAAAACTTTGACATTGGTGGTCCTCCAGCTTAACATATATTGTGCAATATCCTACAATGATTACATTCAATATGTGTTAGAAAAACTTCATATACAAACTTGAAAAATATGGTTATGCTTTCATTTACGAAAGGCAAATGGTATAAAACTAAAAAAATTCACTTACCAAAATGGTTCATTCAAGTGCTCGATAGAGTAAGACAATGATGGTAAAAAAACTGAAACTTACTAGTTCTTTCAATCTATTTTCATAGTGGAAGAGGTTTTCGAGTTTTCATCTCTTTCCATTCATCATAAATAGCATTCCAATCTACGTCATTTAGAGCATGAGGTGCACTGAGAGAGATAAACATTAACATATCCAATGTTTTTAAAGAAAGCCTTGACCTATCCTCATTTTTTATCCGATTTAATTTTGAAAAACCTCTTTCACAAACTGCTGTACTAGCCGGAATAACACGAATTGCTTGCCATAGTTGCATTAAGCATGGAAATCCTTCAAACTATTCAATTTCACCTCCACATAGATCCCATGCTCCAAACATATGCTTTTTTGGGTAAGATTTATACATAGTACATATAAATTCATCCGTTTCACCCATACATTTAATGTTGTCCACAAAAAGCAAGCCTCCAACACTAAATTTTTCACATAAACATGTCAACCATCTTCTTGTTTGAGAGTCTCTGTCATCCATATCCTCATAATAATTACGAGGACTAAAAAATTTAGCTGCATTAAAAATAGGTAAATCTGTGAACCTTGCATTTAAAGAGTCAATCACCTTCATTACAAAATCCTTTCCTAGCGTAATGCAGTCATCTAGTGTCCCTGATCTTTGTGACTTGGCAAAGCTCTTCCAAACCTCAATTCCATGTATGTGACTATACCTGTGCAATCGGCAAACTCAAGAGTCCTTGTTGTGTTTATTTAGAGAAGGGATGAGTATGCATTGCACCTGCCCAATGGTGCCCTCTTAGAAATCGCTTATGAAAAGCAAGCTAAATAGTGATATCCAAAGTTGTTCCAATAGATGTAATGTCAACATGATCCTCTTGAAACTTTTGATTCAGCTTATTTAATTCAATAAGCACATCTGCAAGTAAGTGGATGCAAAATTGAACTTGAAATATTGTAGCCATCTCATACATTTTTTTCTCCAATAACTCCCAGTCCCTTAACAAAGCAGGCATTAGCTTAACGAGTCTTTCCATGACTTTTCCTCTAGAAAGCCATCCAATATGATGAATTTGTAACACATCTAGCCTTGTGATTTGAAATGACTCCATTAGCTCTTTCAATTCTCCATGTCTTTTAGTAGATTTCCCTAACCATGAATAGATCTTGTTTGCAAACTTATCAATAGCTTGCAACTCTTCAAAATAAGATGAAGCATCATTAGCTGCTAATGCTTCTCGATGAGCTATACAGTGGATATCTACTAAATGAGGGGCATGTCGACAAAGCTTAGTAGATAAAACTTCACGAATGCCCCTCATGGATGATGCTCCATCAGATCCAAATCCAACTAACTTTGTCATGGATAGATTCATGTCTGCTAAAAGAAATGTCACAACATCATACATAGACTGTGATGTTCCATCCCTAATTTGTAGCAATTGTATGAATTTTGTAGCACATGGACCTCTTCTTTCATTGGTCAAATATGTAATATAAATAATCAAATGTTGCACCATAGTCCGATCAGTGCTTCAAATCAATTAAAAGTGAAGTAATATGGACTTTGAAAATCTATCCTTTTAATTTTTTCCAAGTATACCCTCCTTAGGCACTCTAGAAAAGTCTTTTCCATGTTTGTATTTGGGTATATGATGAGTATCACTGTTAGAGGCATGTGAGGAGTGTTTTTATACCTATTCAAGTCACAAATTGGCTTATATACTTCCAAAGGTAAATCATGTATTGCAACAAAATACATGTTCTCAATAACTGATATAATTCTCTCTTTCTGAGCATCAACCATTAGTTCTACATGTTTTGTAATTGGAAGAGTACTCAGTTTACTTTCTCCCTCTACAAGTTGTAAAGCAAATTTATGAGCCTCTGATGTTGCATGGATGTTTAAAGCACTAACTTGAAGGGTTGTGCTTCCATATTTAGCAGATGGAGTTTCCCTTTTAAATTTTACACACCATGAACATTTTATCCTTTCAACACCATTAAAATCTTTTACAGCATAAGCCCATGGAAATCTCAACTTCCATTTAGACTTGAATGTTCTTTTGTACCTCTTGGATGTTGGTTCCTCTTCAAGAAGTTCTGCACTATTTGATTCATGGTCCTCATCCACATGATCATATACTTCATTTTCAGAAATA